>JANUYF010000012.1:6170000-6365000 GCA_026167975.1 Phrynosoma blainvillii | reverse complement strand
AATCCCCTCCATAAACTATTAGCCTGAAAATGAAAGTTTCTATTAGGCATCCTATTGGCGTTCCTTAGTCTGGCTTCTATGTTGGCAGAGCAGATAACGCAGGTCAGAGGTGTAACCAAGTCCCTATCTTGTAGCATCAGATCAAATGAGCTGGCTACTCATTGCGAGATTATATTTGCACCCTCGGCTTTATGAGTTTTACTGATATTACACAATTGCTTTATAAATATTTAGCCCTCCACAGCTTGAAACCTTACTAATGTTTAAAACAAATCCTAAAGTACATGGTTCTCTGAGGTTTCACAGCCACGCTTTTCTTTCGTACATTTTCCTTGCTAGTTGTATGGAAACTCAACTGAAAAACAAGACCAGGAACACGCATTCCTCAAACTATTGTCAAGTGCCCAGAGTTAATTGAAAATGCTTTTTCATTTTTGTCGACACTTCCAGCTAAAGTCGTTCTTGTGGTTAACCACAGTAGGAGGAAGAAGGGAAAACGTCTTCAAACTGAAATCTTTTAACCTACAAGCAGCAATAGACCGGGGCTAAAACCCCAGAAATTTTAGAGCATGAGGGTGGAAATAGCTATTACACGAGTGAAATCCTGAAACAGAAAGCTCCGATATTACTGGAACTACAGTACCAGCAGGCTAGCTGTCCACAGATATGTCCATTGGAAGTTGGTCACAGAGGACGTAGGACGGGACATCATTGCCCTTTCTTGTGCTTATCCCATGAATGAAGTGGAACTGTCCCTTCATTGTATTATTGGAAGATCCCGGTAATACCATTCCACTTCATTGATTCAACATTTATGGGATCAACACAATGTAGTGAGAAAGCCTTTGACGCGATCATGTTCAATCGTGCTTTCTGGATGGGATATAAAGACACCCGTTCCTGTGTGATAAAGTCCAGAGTTGTGCTGGAGGACCTAGACATTCCTAGAGATAACACTTCTCTAGGCCTTTGTAGGTCGTCCAGCGTGATTCTATGGTTAGGGCATTGGAAGGCAAAAGGCAAAGTAAAAGAAAAAAGGCAAGGCAAAAGAAAAAAGGCACGGCAAAATGCAAAAAGGCAGAAGGCAAAAAGGCAAAAGGCAAAGCGAAAGGCAAGGCAAGGCAAAAGAAAAAAGACACGGCAAAAGGCAAAAGGCAAGGCAAAAGGCAAAAATGCAAGGCAAGGCAAAGCAGGTGTCAGTGTGCGTGAACCATGAAGCAAGGGTATGCCAACAGGTGCCCTCCAGATGTTTTAGGTCACAATCCTATCAGCCTGATCCAGAGATTGTGGAAGTTAAGAGTCCTAAATATCAGGAGAGAACCAGGTTACTTACCTCTGCTTTATGATGCAGTGAATGCTGGCCTGTTTTCGTGAGTTATTGATTCATATAACATTCTAATGATATATACAAATGGGTAAACTGAAATGTAAAGATATACAACCGAGCACGAAAGTTACAATCGTACAAGCCATCGGTTCCCTTATTACCATGTACAGTGGCAAGAGCTGGACAGTGAGGAATGCACGTAGGAGGAAAATCAATGCATTTGAGAGAATGTGGTGCTGGAGAAGAGTGCTGAGGATTTCATGGACAGCCAAAAGGACAAACAAATGGCTCCTAGAGCAGATCAAGTCTGAAATCTCCCCAGAAGCCAAGATGATAAAGTTAAGGATGTTGTACTTTGACCACGTCATGAGAAGGAGAGACTCACATACCACACACACACACACACACACACACACACACACACAACCTCACTAACCATCTACAGAAATAGGTTTTTGTGGGTTTTTTGGGCTGTGAGGCCATGTTCTAGAACAGGGGTAGGCAACCTTTTTGAGCCGGTGGCCGGGTTGCTGTCCCTCAGACAATTGGGGGGCCAAAACACCAAAAATAAATAAATAAATAAATAAATAAATAAATAATTTTTAAAAAAAAAATTAAAAAATATGCATGCACACTCTCTCAGCCCCAGAAAAGCCATGGCAAACCCCCTGTGGAGATTTTGCCAAGAAAACCCAAGAGCAAGTAATAACAATAATAATCAATATCATCATGGCGGGCGCCGGCGGTGGCGGGGGGCAATGGCAGCGGTGGCAGGACCAGCCTAGGGCCAGTCCAAAGGCCTCAGGGGACCGTATCTGGCCCCTGGGCCTTAGGTTGCCTACCCCTGTTCTAGAACAATGTATTCCTGACGTTTCGCCTGCATCTGTGGCTGGCATCTTCAGAGAATGCTGGCATGGAGGTGGTATATATACCCCACACACCTCCATGCCAGCATTCTCTGAAGATGCCAGCCACAGATGCAGGTGAAACGTCAGGAATATATTCTTCTAGAACATGGCCGCACAGCCCGAAAAACCCACAAAAACCTGTGGATGCTGGCTGTGAAAGCCTTCGACCTCACATCTACAGAAAGCTTTCACACAAACAGTGTTGAGTGAGACTGTTGAAGAAACTCCAGGCCAACAGCAACACCAGGTCTCAAAAACCAAACCAAAGCAAAACTCTTGAGACTTCAAAATTGGAAAGAAAAACCTGCTCTAGCTCCATCACCATCTTGGCTCTCTTCATTCCTTGTGTTGAATTGTACTGTTTTGTTTGCTCTGTCTACTAAAGCAATACAACTCAATTAAATTGATATAAATGACTGAACGCCCTCCTCTATTACAATTAAATGTGCTTACCATATGACCTGACTTATTTGCCTATAATATTAGCATGTAATACTACAGTAATAACATTTTTAACTCTCCCTTTAATTAGTACGGAGTTCAAAATCAAGCTATCTAGCATCGTATTTCTACATTAAATAGAAATGAGTTTGAATTTACTGTACTGCAAATTCAAACTCATTTCTGTTTAATGTACAAACGCGATGCTAGACATTTGCCCATCAAACGTTCAAAACCAAGTGGTTAAGCTGTAAATTCTTATTCCTTTTTTGGAAATGTGGAAATGTGAAGCCACTGGTATAAATTTTTCTGTATCCGATGGCAAGGTAATGTAATAAAATCATATTGAAAAGATGTCTTAGGAGTTGTTAAAGAAATAGCAGCGGGTGTTTTATAGTGTACACTCAAGTTTTAGTTTTAAATTACTTGAGACATTGTATAACATATGAATACAGGACTCTGTCTTTTCAAAGAAATGAGGGAGCAGAGAGTCATTGCAAGGAAAACTACATTTATTGTACATATTTTTTACTCCACCTTTCAAAGTCTTGCCTGCACAAGGCATGTAAAAAGAATTAGGGTATTAACCTTCTTATGTTAAAATGGTTAAAAGCTATGGTGAAAGGGGAGAAGAGGGAGTTACTGGATTTCAATGTACGTTTGTGCATTTGTGTAATGTGCATTTGTCTATGTGCTTTCTAAAGACAACCTCTTTACTCTGGCTGCTTATGGATTGCTAAAAAAAGAGACACATATATCCCAATTTATAAGTGTAGGTTGGGTTGGCCAAACTGTGGCCCTTCAGGTGGTGTTAGATGAAATTTCCAGCATTCTTAACCATTGCCTGTACTAGCAGGGGATGATGGGACTGGCAACCCAACAAATTCTGTAGTGATGCTCATTGCCCTTCATGATAGGGAAGACTGAGACTAGGACCTTATCACACGGGGGTCTCAAAGCGGCAGAAAAGCAAAATAAGAATTAATCCTGAACTATTGTGGAATAGACTCCACAATACGGAAATGGCGATCAGACGCAACTGGAGTTACTGCGCAATTATCAATATGGCGATGGAAGCGCATCCTGTATACCTATTTGCTGTTCACACACAAGTGAGAAGATCCCATCCAGAATCACGCTAGGAACCATGGGTCATGACGGGGAAATGCTCCAGGATACGTATTTGGCGATCAGACGTACGGCGAAAGCAGAATTAATGCGCAATTATTCCGATCGCGCAAATGCAATACCTGGTAAACCTGAAAGACAAAAGAACGGGGAAGATTCCGCATTAGCACGGGGTTGTGTCGGGGTTGTGTGCGACGTCGTGTGAACACACGGACAAATAAAGCGCAATAGGACGGGGTTTCGTTTGGATTCTGTCTGCTTTAGACCCCGTGTGATAAGGTCCCTAGTAACCCATGTAACACCTCATTCTGCTGTCCAAGGCTGCATCCGCACTGCAGAAATAATCCAGGCTGACACCACTTTAACTGCCATGGCTGCACAATTCTAGGAACTCTAGTTTTGTGAGACATTTCGCCTTCCCTGCCAGAGAGCTCTAGTGCTACAACAAGTTACAATGCCCAGAAATCCATAGCATTGAACCGTAACAATCAAAGTGGTAGCAAACTGGATTATTTCTGCAGTGGGGATGCAGTCCGAGGGATGCTAAATGTCGTAGCACCTTTGGGCTCTACCTTCCTCTGGGTCTTCATTTTGACAGCCCTTTACCTAAGAGCTCTTTTGTGATTTGTAAGTTTTAAGTCTGTTTTTATATTTTGTCTGTTTAATTGTATTTTAAGGGGGGTGGGCTATTGGGGGAATGGGATTGTTTGCTTTATCTTGTAAGCCACCTCGGTTGTATTTTACAGAGAGGCAGGATATAAATTATTATTATTATTATTATTATTATTATTATTATTATTATTATTATGAAAGCAAGCAGGACAACTGCTATAATATAGGAGGGATGGCCATTCTGTGCCTTGGAGCTCCCACTGCAATTTCCCCTTCTAATATTATACCTGCCTATATATTATGCATTATATATTATATATTATATTATACCTGCTGGTCAGTTTAAAAAAAGAAAAGCAGCATCTTCCCCATTTTCATTGCATTATATATTATATATTTTATATATTATATATTTATATTTATATTATACCTGCCAGTCAGTTTAAAGAGAGGAAAGCAGCATCTTCCCTATTTTCATTGCATTGTATATTATGTATTATATATTATATATTATATATTATATTATACCTGCCAGTCAGTTTAAAGAGAGGAAAGCAGCATCTTCCCTATTTTCATTGCATTATATATTATATATTATATATTATATATTATATATTATATAATATATATTATATTATACCTGCCGGTCAGTTTAAAGAAAGGAAAGCAGCATCTTCCCTATTTTCATTGCATTATATATTATGCATTATATATTATATATTATATTATACCTGCCGGTCAGTTTAAAGAGAGAAAAGCAGCATCTTCCCTATTTTCATTGCATGTCTGTCTTTTGCCTGTAACAAGAGACGAAATGGCATTGAAGCAAATTGCAAGAATAAAAGGAGACAATGGCAGCCTTCCAAGTGAGCAGCTGCCTCTGGATGCTCCTGAAGAAGAAAAAACCCTTTGTACTTCTTTTCAAGGTATCTGCTTTCCTCGCTTTCGTCCAAGTACACATCTGCCAGCATCAGCTTCCTCGCGACTCGAAAGATGTTCACCGCTGAAAAGACAGAGCAAGCTGGCATTTGGCCATCAAACTAGTCAAATATACAGCGGGGGAAACAACCCTTCCTTTGCCGTTGGCACTATCGTGCCAGAAAATAATGGAAGATAATAACCATGTGAAATTGATCGCAGTTATTAAGGTGTATAATAACAATGCCGAGGTACATTACGTTTCTTGTATTATTGTGAAGAAAGCTGAGCCCAACGGATGCAGGAACTGAGAACAGCCACATCTTGACTACGGTTGTCATAATTTTTTTCCCCTCCTGTATGATCTTAAAACATTTTTGCCTGATGAAGAAGCCAGTGGACTACATGCAACATGTATTTGGTGCATTTCAGTTGGTCCAATAAAGGTATCACAGTTTTGTGGGTTTTGGATGTTATTGTACTACGCTACATGGTCAACACGGTTACCCCTGGATATGACTTTTTAACTGAGGCATCCATCAGGACCCGAGGAAAGCAGGCAACATTTTAGAAAAAGAAATAAATTCACTGAAAACACATGTGTTTCTACAAGGCTTTTCTGTGGATCTGGTAGAGTGCAGCAAGTTTTCTTCCCATAGGAGAATATCCATTTCTATTCTATTTGAATATTTTTTTATATATACAGTTTGAGTCTCCCTTATCTGAGATTCTGAAATCAGAAATACTCCAAAAACAATAAATAAATAAATAAATAAATAAATCATGGGTGGCTGAGAGAGTGCCACTATTTGCTTTCTGATGGTTCAGTGGACACAAACTTTGTTTCGTGCACAAAATTATTAAAAATGTTGTATCAAATTACCGTCAGGCTACGTGTATAAGGTGTATGTGAGAAATAAAATTAATTTTGTGCATAGACTTGGGGTTCCATCTCTAAGATAAATCATGATGTACCTATGTGCAAATATAGGTATTCCAAAATCCCCAAAATTCCAAAATGCAATACATTTCTGGTCCCTGCATTTCTGATAAGTGAGACTCAACCTGTAACATACATTAGAAACCACAGCGCAAGTCTCCATTGCCCTCTCTTCCAAATGAAATCATATCAGTGTAGCAAAGCCTGCACATGTAATAATAATAATAATAATAATAATAATAATAATAATTTATATCCCACCTCTCTGTAAAATACAACCGAGGTGGCTTACAAGATAAAGCAAACAATCCCACCCCACCAATAGCCCACCCCCCTAAAATACAATTAAACAGACAGAATATAAAAATATGTATATGTAATATGTAAGTACCACTTAAAGCACAGTCCTATCCATGTTTTCTTTTTCAAAACCAAGTCCTATTGAATTCAGTGGAACTTAACTGCCAGGTGTGTGTAGGATCGCAGTTGCAGTCTTTGGGAAGAAGGGAATGCATGATAATGTATTGCAACAAGAGAGATCCTTATGAAAATCAAATGAGTTGGTTCTTTCAAGCAGCAGATTTTGAATGTGATAAAAGGGCAGCAAACATATTTCTTTATGTCCATACTGTATTTGATGGGTTAAATGGTCAATTCCATGACCAAGGAGGGATTTGAACTTTGGTCTTTCCAATCAAAGTCCAGCTTGTTAAACTTTATACTAGTTCTCTCAGAAACAAAGTTCCTGTAAAAATGGCTATTTAAAAAAAAAGCTGGTAAAAAAATGTTGGCTGGAATTTCCACTCGGTCATGAAAATGTAACTCTGAGTTACCCCAAGTTATGCATTCAAAACTGATTTGTACAGTCACCCTTCTGCTCTTGCGGACTTGAGGTACACAGTTTTGCATATTGATGGAGGCACAATCTCCATTAAAATCAATGGGGTGCACCTCCCCGCACACCTATGAGGGTTCGCCCCATTCAAGCCTATGGGGCTTGAATGTTAGTGAGTCTCCATTTTCGCTGGGGAGGGGGTTCTAGAACGGATCCCTGCAAAAACGGAGGGCCAACTGTATTCACAATCCCTTCATATTCAACAGTTTAGGGAATATGTAGGGATAGCAAATGGCCCCCCAGTCCTGAGTTACTGGGCAGCAGCCACTGGGTCTGTTCTCTTTTTGATCAGCAGATTCCTTCCAGCAATCTTCGATTCAAGGCGGAACGTAGCACATAGTCTAACGGGGCACTTGCATGGGTGTTTCAGCTGTGGATTTGTGCATGGCAGGTGGTTGGACTATATGGCCTTTGTGGCCCCTTCTAATCTGGTGAGTCTATGCTCTGTAGCACCAATATGGTGGCCAGGTAGAATAGGGTCCTTTTTAGTACTCAGAGGAGAGCGCTTATGAGGAGAGAGGTTACCCTGGATCCTAAGGGATTTTACAAATATATAGAATCCTAGAGTTGGAAGAGACTCCAAGGGCCATACAGTCTAAGTCCCTTCTCCCATGCAGGAACTCCCAATCAAAGCATCCCCGACAGATGGCCATCCAGCCTCTGTTTAAAGACCTCCAAAGAAGGAGGCTCCACTACACTCTGAGGGAGTGTGTTCCACTGTCGAACAGCTCTCACTGTCCGGAAGTTCCTCCTAATGTTGAGCTGGGATCTCTTTTCATGTCGCTTGCATCCATTGTGTTCTGGGCCCTATTCTCTGGAGCAGCAGAAAACAAGCTTGCTCTATCCTCAATATGGCATCCCTTCAAATATTTAACCATGGCTATCCTATCACCTCTTAACTGTCTCTTCTCCAGGCTAAACATCCCCAGCTCCCTAAGTCATTCCACATAGAGCGTGTCAGTTTCCAAACCTTTCACCATTTTGGTCACCCTCTTTTGGACAGGCTCCAGCTTCTCCACATCCTTTTTGAATTGTGATGCCCAGACCTGGACACAGTATTCCAGGTGAGACCTGACCAATACAGAATACAATGGCACTATGACTTCCCTTGATCTCGACACTAGACTTCTATTGAAGTGTTTGTGTCTGCCTGTGTGTTGTTTGTGTGTATATACAGATACAGTCAGTCCTCTGTATCCACGGATTCTTTGTCCACGGATTCAACCATCCATGGTTTGAAATTGTTCAAAAACATATACATTCCAGAAAGCAAACTTCGATTTTTGCCAATTTATATAAGGGGCACCATTTTTAGTAAGCCATTGTATTTAATGGAGCGCCCCTCTTACGCTGACCCATGTAAGGACTCCCTGAAACAACATCTCAGGCTCGGCCAAATTGATCACCAACAATGGTCCACCCTGGCCTCACATCGGGAGGCATGGAGACGCACTATCCACAATACTGCAGCCTTATTTGAGAACTCACGCCGAACAAGAAGAGAGACGACAACGCAGAAAGAATCACAACCCGGAAACATCACCCAAGGAGATCTTCTGCTGTGCTTTCTGCAACCGGACCTGTTTATCTCGGATTGGCCTTTTTAGTCATCAGCGCGCTTGCAAAAAGCGTGGGATGAGTCCTTCCTGAATCTTCGTTTGCAAAGAAAAACCAGAGAGAGAGAGAGAGTATTTAATGAGACTTGAGCATCGACGGATTTGGGTATCCACGGGGGGTCCTGGATCCAAACCTCAGCAGATACCAAGGACCCATTGCTGATGCCGTACTTCGACAAACTTTGACTAAGCCTGCTGTTAGCGGCCACTTGCATCCCAATGGACCCAGTCTTCCCCTCTACTTCTGTTGGCATTCAGCGCCTGACTCTGCTATTAGAAGGAGCGACAAATGATTGATTGAATTGCGTTCATTTCCCCTATGTTCATTTTTGGGTTCCTGTTCTCTAAAGACAATTTAAGCTACTCCTGCCCACTGGTAAAATCTAATCAATTTGTGATCTGCCTTTGTAAACGTATCCACATAATGCCCACATATCCAAATAATGATAAGGGACTCTGTGTTCATGGCGATTGGTGCGAATATTTTGTGCCAGCATTGCTGGAAACAGTCAAAGGGACTTGTTTTTTGGAGTTTTTAGCAATGAGCTGGTAGAGATGGAGGGAAGAATTAGCTGCCTCTTTGCCGTTCTCTAAAAGAAACCCGCAGTTCTCCCTTTTTGAGTTTCTTTTAGCAGATGGATGATAATGATTGAACCATTGTCTCGTTCCGAGGAAGAGGAGAGTATGTGATGAATCATAACTAGGATGTCCGTCTTCTGCACAAAGAAAATGATCTACCGAAGGCGCATGAAGTATGCTCATCCTCTTAGTGCGTCTGGGCAAAAACGTTTTGCAGCCAGAGATGAAGGATAGATTGGCATCCCCATCACCACCACCATCCCATGTGCAGAATCCAACCAGGTTGAATGCCGAACCTTTGGTCAACCGTACCAGTAGGACAATGGGCTCTGCAGTACCTGAAAGCTGCAAGATCATGTAGGGCTTGGAGGAATAGGGCAGGGCACTTGGCACACATCGCTATACTTAGTACACTACCTTGTTATAGTGCTATACTCCACTCTAACTGCCATGGCAACATCCTAGGGAATTCTGGGGTTTGTAGTTTAGGGAGACCCAAGAGCTCTCTGGCTGAGACTTCTAAGTCCTTGTTGTTGTTGTTGTTGTTGTTGTGTGCCTTCAAGTCAGTTCCAACTTATGGTAAGGAGACATTATCACAGGTTTTCTTGATCCAAGACACACTGCAGAAATAATCCAGTATGGCACTGCTTTAACTAGTTTATTATGTAGTTTATTATGGCACGATTGGAGCTCTTGGACAGAGAAGGCTAAATGTCTCACAAAGGCTACAATCCCCAGAATTTCCTAGCATTGAGCCGGGGCAGTTAAAACAGTCTCAAACTGGATTATTTCTGCAGTGTGGACCCTTGTCATGTTTCTTCAGAGGGAGGTTCCCTTTGCCCTCCTCTGAGGCTGAGAGAGTGTGGCTTGCCCAAGGCTGAGCCAGAATTCGAACATCAGGTCATAGTCCAATGCTCAAATTACTACACCACACTGGCTCTAATCCCCTGTGCTAAACTGCAGATCCCAGGCCTCCAAAGGATGTTTCCCTGGCAGTTAAAGTGGAATATAGCATCGGTTTAGTGTGATGGGGGCTAAATTTGGTTCGCACTGACTGCTCCTGCTGCCTGCAACATTTAGCCCCAAGACTGGACACTGAGTGACCATGCAGGTCACCATATTCCCCCCCCCCATCCCAATAAATGTATTTCCATTTAAGTTATACTTGTTAATTTTAAATGTGCATCTATACATATACATTACCACATATGCAAAGTTGTACCCACTTTTGTGCTTTTTTTGGTCATGCATTTCACTTTGGGGAGGGCAATGGTTTCACTGGTTTGTAATGGACACTTAAAAATGTAACCAGCAAAAAGGGGTATTTCAGAGTTATTTTCACTCCTGTAAAGTAGCTGCAAGTTTAATGAAGTTTAAAGAAGAGCTACAAGTATGTCCACATGGACTACCAAAAGATCTCAACTCTTTGTGGATGTGTCAGCAGACAAATCTTCTGTTTGCATGTGTCTCTGGTTCAAAGGGCTGTCCAAAAAAAGCCTGCTTTATAGATAACCATAAGAAGGGGATTTCGCCAGCATGGCATAGTGGTTTAAGCATTGGACTATGACTCTGGAAACTAGGGTTCGATTCTTAGCTTGGCCATGAAACCCACTGGGTGAGCTTGGGCAAGTCACACACTCTCAGCCTCAGGGGAAGGGAATGGCAAACCTCCTCTGAACATATCTTGCCAAGAAAATCCCATGACAGAATCACCTTTGAGTCTCCATAAGTTGGAAATGACTTGAAGGCACACAACAACAAATAACAAGGGAGAACAGAGGTTTTGCAGCTATTTTACATGGTAACAAGTAATAAATAAAGGTTCTGGCTGCTTAAGCGAACATTTTTTCCATGTCCATTACCAATCAACAAAATAGTGCTCAAATGAAAAGCAACAGAAACATTGATTAAGTCTGACGGAGGTGGGAATAGACGCCCGCTTGACAAAACTAGATCCAGCACTACGTAATTTTGGGTTTTACAAAATCTTGCCAAGACATCAAAAATGAAGTGTGGGTCACTAAGCAATCTCAGAGGAAACAACAGCAAAATCAGATTTCTACATTTCACCAGGATCGTGCAACAGGTGATAGAGCAGACTGACTGATCGATTGATCCAGCAGATTCTTGATCTTGGCTAGCCGTGGGTTACATGAGATTTTCCAGGTATTGTTGGACTGCGGCTCCTATTGGTTCCAGCCAGCGCATCTTGGGATGAAGGATGATCAGAACTGCAATCCAAGAGAATTTTGGAGGACTTTTCTTACCCTTGATCCAGCAAAAAGATAGAGAAGTACCATTCTGGGATTACAGTCTGCAGCTGTCCTGAGCAATGGGCAGCTAATTCTTTTCTTTCATGGCCGGCATCCATAGTTTTTTTGTGGGTTTTTAGGGCTGTGTGGCCATGCTCTAGAAGAGTTTCTTTCTGAGGTTTCACGTTTCATGTCAAAAAAAATATTTTCTTTCTTTGTACATGTCTGCCCCCCCCCCCCCGAGGTGATAAATGAGAATTGCTAACCTGAGGCTGTGAAATTAAAATAATTGCCATCTTCTTTGCAAGTGTACTGTCTTATTTATCCAGGAGACGCTAATGGAGTTTACCGCGCAGCCATGATGGATGGGAAATGGTTATTTAATGGCTAGGGAATAAGTATTGTCCTAGGTCAGGCTTCAGCTGATTATTTTAACACTCCCTTTGGAACATGAGCTGCATCAGTTGCAGTTTCAGAGAAATTATAGCGCTGGTGCTATTTGCAATGTGGGCAGTGGATGGGCAATTTGCTCTCCTGTCCCCGGACTCAACTATCCAAGGTCCACAGCAAGCAAGGATGAAATTATTTGGGGCTGCCATTAGGTTTGGACTTCCAAGTCTCAGGACTAGGACCTAATAGTGGCCCAACTGTCCCAGGAGTTCCCCATGTCAAAAAAGGAACATGTCTATGTGCGTATAATCTCTCTTAGACAAATTGCTTAGACATGTATCTGCATTCTCTCAGGGAGACAGACAAAAGGCAGCGCGGGGGGAAAAATGGGGGATTTTGAGCAAACCAGAAGCTGGATGGGTGACATCCCTAAGCCAACCCCTCCGCCATTGTCCCTTCCCTCCAGTAAGAAGCGATTCAGATCCAAACGTCATTGCCACTTGCTGGAAATGCTTCAGAATCGCTTCTTTTAAAAAGAACCGCAAAAAAAAAAAAACTAGTGGCAAAAAAACCCGGGTTTTATGCTTTTGCCTCGCTTCATTTCAACTGAAACCAATTGTGTCAGAATCGGAACTGGCATCAAGTGAGAATGACGGAGATATAATCCAATCTGCAATTCGCTTTAAATCATAGCGGGAATGAGCCCCAAAAGAGCCAAGCTGCATCATGCCAGAGATCTATCTAGGACCCATTCACACCACAGAAATAAACCAGTGTGGAATTTCTCTGAAGATGCCAGCCACAGTTGCAGGCGAAACATCAGGAATACATTCTTCTATTTTAAATTGAATTAAATTAAATTAAATATATTCAGAAATTAATGTTGATTATAGCATGGTTATAGTTATAATGTTTGTATATGGATATCCATATATTTTTGTTCTTCCTGTAAAAAAAAAAAAAGATATATTGATATATGTTAACCTTCCTTTTTATATCATCAGTCAAGGGAAAACATTGAGCAACTTGGTAAATTAGAAAACATTGTTGAGCTTATGGATGTGTTGATGTTATGTATGTTATGTTTTGAGGTTATGTATGCCATCTTGGATGTATTGTTTTAATTTTAATTAATAAAATTTATTTTTTAAAAAAAGGAATATATTCTTCTAGAACACAGTCTCACAGCCCGAAAAACTCACAAAAACCTACCTCTTTAAGGCATAGTCATTGGCCGTAAGATAAAACATGGTGGCATTTTTGGTCCCACTCTTTTTACCACTGGAATGTTGTCCCCAAAAACATATCTTTGAAATTCTGTACGCTGCCCCGATTGCCTAGCAGAGGGGCAGGATATAAATAAAAATTATTATTGTTGTTGTTATTATTATTATTATTATTATATCTAAAACTGAAATTGAGGCTAAATTTCTTGGGGCTGATACTGTGCAACGCAGTTTTCTTCCTTCCGCACTACTAGATATGAATCACTGAGCCGCTTCGCATGAAAACAGGAATTCCAAATCATGCCAAAGTGCTTATTAATAAAATGTATTTGACTCTTAAACACAGGAGGAAATTATTAACTGCTAGAGCGTACTGAAAGGTTTGAAATATTTATACATATTTGTCACTTCCATTCTGTTTCCTTCCCAAATATTATATCCCTAAAGAAAATCAAACCTACACACTGTGTTCAATTATCAAGTGAGTATCTTATTATTCATATGAAATTGGCATTTAGTTCCTAAAGAGCTTTTTAGTTCCTTTGTTCTGGGAAGCCAGTTCTCCCAGTACAGAAAACTGGAAGAGGGGGAAAAAAATATCAAAATTTCTGCAACAGTTCTAAGCTAGCAGAAACTAGGGAATAGCTATAACTCAGTCCTGAAATATTACACAGCTTAACACATAGAAATTCCCAGATTGAGTCTTCAGCAGAGTGTGGCAGCCAATTCAGGGAGATTATTTGGGGTGCTGTGAAAGTGCAGCAATTTATTATTTTTACCGCAAGAGATCAGGAGATTTGACGGAGGGGTTTTGTGTTTCTTGTGCCAAAATTACTTGGCTGGCGTTGAGTGTGATGCACTTTAACACTGGAGTGGATGGGTACCATTTGTTATTTTGGCAGCAAAATGTCTTGGGACATCCCTGATCTTTGTTTGCCTGTTCCCCCGTGATACATTGCCAGCAAGTATTGACAATATAGAGCTAAATGGATCAGTTGCTAGATTTGGAATGAGGTTGTTTTATACGATCCTTAACAAAGCTTGAAAAGATGGGGGGGATTGGACTACAACTTCCACAACTCCCAGATAGCATGGCTATTGGCCATCCTGGTGGGAAAACTCTGGCAATATATGTGAAATCGAAGGCTTTCATGGCCGGCATCCATAGTTTTTTGTGGGTTTTTCGGGCTCTCTGGCCATGTTCTCGAAGAGTTTCTTTCTGACATTTCGCCAGCATCTGTGGCTGGCATCTTCAGAGAAGATTCACCACATCTTCATGTTTCGCCAGCATCTTCACATACGCCGGTGAAATGTCAGAAAGAAACTCTTTGAGAACATGGCCACACAGTCCGGAAAAGCCCACAAAAAACTAACTCTGCAAGTATAGTCCCAAAAGGAAAATTTTCTAGGCTCTGATCCTAGGATCTGGTTCTGAAAGTGTTTGGAAACTATTAGGGCCTTATCAAACGCTGGCCAGGAAGCGGAAAAAAAGCGAAGGCGGCAAACCTCCGCGGTCTTTCCATGGCCGTTCCGTGGCCTTTCCGTGGCCATTCTGGAGGAGGCAGAGGCGGCGGCGGCGGGGGTTCCCTCCCGCACCTCGCCCTCCCTCCGACACTTGCCAGGCCTCCAGCCAGCCAAGACACCGGCTGAGAGGCAGCTCTGGCCACGGAGGAGGCAGCGGCGGAGGCTCCCTTCCGCACCTCGCCCTCCCTCCGACACTTGCCAGGCCTCCAGCCAGCCAAGACACCGGCTGAGAGGCAGCTCTGGCCACGGAGGAGGCGGCGGCGGAGGCTCCCTTCCGCTCCTCGCCCTCCCTCCGACACTTGCCAGGCCTCCAGCCAGCCAAGACACCGGCTGAGAGGCAGCTCTGGCCACGGAGGAGGCAGCGGCGGAGGCTCCCTTCCGCACCTCGCCCTCCCTCCGACACTTGCCAGGCCTCCAGCCAGCCAAGACACCGGCTGAGAGGCAGCTCTGGCCACGGAGGAGGCAGCGGCGGAGGCTCCCTTCCGCACCTCGCCCTCCCTCCGACACTTGCCAGGCCTCCAGCCAGCCAAGACACCAGCTGAGAGGCAGCTCTGGCCACGGAGGAGGCGGCGGCGGAGGCTCCCTTCCGCTCCTCGCCCTCCCTCCGACACTTGCCAGGCCTCCAGCCAGCCCAAAGCACTGGCTGAGGAGAGGTGGCTCTGGCTGTGGAGGAGGCGGCGGCGGAGGCTCCCTTCCGCATCTCGCCCTCCTCCCAGCTGTACTTCCCCAAAAAACCGAATGTCAAAAGATCCCCTTTGACTTCGGTTCAGGGGGAGAAAAAACGTTTTAGCTTTGGATTGCCTTCAGATATTGTGTGGACACAAGGTAAGGAAAAACGTTTTAGCTTTGGATTGCCTTTGGATATCTTCTGCTTGGGACCCCGTGGGATAAGGTCCTTACTCTAGAAAAAAACCAATTGCACAATTACATGCACAGCTTCTTTATTTTAAGGGGGGGGGGCATTCTTCTGCCGCCCTACGCATTTTAATTTGCCGCATGTGGAGGACTGCTGTGAGCACGAATAGCAAAAAAATGTTATTTGCGGATACCAGAGTGAAAACAGGAGAAACTCCTTTACCCTTAATGGTTGTGTAGAAGAGGGACTTTCAGCAGGTGTTGTTTGCTAGCTGGTTGTGACAAGCAAAACAATATTTAAAAGCATAGGAACCACCTCCACTTTTTATTCTGGAGCCCTAGTTGTGAGCATCTATATCCAAGGGGTAGTTGTGTTGGTTATATAGCAAAGCACTGTATCATCCAAAATCCACCAAACAGTGATACTTTTATAGGGCCAGCCAAAATGCACATTATACATGTTGAAAGCTTTTAAAACTCCACCGGCTTCTTCATCAGGCAAAGCGGTTATAAATCATGTGAGCATGCATTTTTCTTACCAGGGGAACCTGAACGTTCGTAATCTCTCACTTCCCTCTTCCTTCAGAAAAGCAAAAAAAAAAGATGGAACGAGCTATTTTGTTTTTAATGGATTTTTAATGAGAAGCATCACTGAATCTGATGGATATTACCCTAAGTTAACATAACAATGAATCAGTAAAGCGATTCAGTAAAATGTAAATGAGGACAAAGTTGATGAGAATGATTTCGTGAAATGGCGTCTCTCCAAATTATTGGGTTGGTGTCACCAAGTTTTGATTGGATTGACATTTCTCTGCAGCCCTTACTCTTCTTCATGGTTCTCTGGGGACCAATTTTGATTATTACCCCTCTAATATGTGCATCTGGGCAAACAGTACCTTGAAGCAGAGGAGTATTTTCCCAGGGTTCAAGTCATGCCCATCAACTCATTCTAGAATCTCTGCCAGTAATGTAGCGGAGCCAATACTTACAGGGCTTAAAGGGCTGGGACTTCTTGGTTAGCAGGGACAATTGTGTCACCTCTTACCTTTTTGTGCAATCTTAACTTTGTGAAGTTGAAGGCTTTCATAGCCCCATCCTTAGTTTTCTGTGGGTTTTCCAGGCTACACGGCTGCATTCTGGAAGAATTTCTTCCTGACGTTTCACCTGCATCTGTGGCTGGCATCTTCACCCTTTGAAGACGCCAGCCACAGGCAAAACATCAGGAATAAATTCTTCCAGAACACAGCCACATAGCATGGAAAACCCACAGAAAATCTTAACTTTAGTTGACAAAGTTTGGAAAACATGATATACTATATTAATCTGCCCTTTGTTGAGCAGAGGTAGGATGTCGTTCTAAGACACAAACCTCCATCCGCTTTGCTTGGCATCGTCTCACTACTGATGGCTTCCACATGTCATTGTATTAATTCTTCCTAAAAGCCCTGTACAGACCAGCCAAAAGGGACAGCCTGGGGTTGGAGTCAGGGCATGGCGACCGCACGCGGGCCACCCCAACTCCACCCCAATGCCACCATCACACCGCGCACCCCACAGCACAGCAGGCAGCATCAGGGCACTCCCTTGGTGCAGCATACAGACACGCTGCACCAAAGGAGCGCAGAAAAGCTGCCACTGCCACAACAAGGTTGGTTTCTTGCCACTCCAAAAAGGAGCAGCATTTGCCAGGTCTTTTTGGAGTGGCAAAGTGCCAGATCGGGGCCGCAGCGTGCAGTTGCTGCGGCCCCAATCCGGTTCTCCCAGGGGTAGCACGCAGCCACCCCTTAGGACGTTATCACACGGGGCCAAATCCACACAAAATCCCGACCGAAACCGGATTAGTGGCCTGTGTTTTCACACGATGTCGCACAGAAACTGGACAGAAAGTGGACAGAAACGAGATCTTTTGAAATTTGGTTCTTTGGAGGAAATGCAAATGCGCAATTAAGGTAATTTCGAATTTACCATAATGTGATAACCAAATGTGCATTTGGGAGCATTTCCCTGCTGTTGCCATGGTTCCAGCGAGCATTCCTCTATCTGCGCATGTGCAAGAGGCTCATTTCTAGTACATTTACGGGCTTTTTTCGCTTGTGTGTGGACGTTTAATGCGATTACTGTAAATTCGCAATTAAGGTAATGACGTTTGCGGAATTATTGTTTATTTCCCGTTTATTTTCGGAATGCCTCATTTCCACTTTATTTTCGCTTTCTGGCCCACGTGTGATAACGTCCTTTGAGCGGCTTAGATCCTCTTAAGTTTCCAAGCTCTGCCAGAATCAGTATCTTGGTGTGAGTTATCCTTGTGGAGTTCTTAGCAAAGTATTTGGGAGTGGTTGGTTTTGAATAGGCAATGAAGGGGATTATTGCACCTCCTTCCAGACCTAGCTTACCTTTTGTGAATTAGAGCCCAATTTGGGCTGGAGCTGGGTCCTATTGCATGGCTTTTGTTCCTAAAAGAGCCATCTTGGTGCATCCCCTCTCCAGTGAAAATTGGGAAACACATTCCTGCAGCCATTTTTCCAAGTTGAAAGCTTGGAGCGCATTTCCTAATTCTCATTGGAGAGGGGATGCACCTGGATGACTCTTTTAGGGGCAAAAACCATGCTATAAGTCCCAGCTCCCACCCGAATTGAGCTCTAATTCACAAGAGGTAAGCTGGGTTTGGAAGGAGGTGCGATAATCTCCGAAGAATGGTTAGCTTTACAAAATGCATCTAAGGAAGTAGACTGAAGTCTACGAAAGCTCATGCTGCCAACTTCTTTATTTCAGTGAGTCTCAAAGGTGCTAGACGATCTCTCTACCTACTGATTCTATAGACTAACACAGCTATATCTTTGAATTCTAGCTTTACAAAAGACAGCATGGACCTAGCTCATTCATATAGATCAATGCAGCTGCCTGCATTTTGGGACTTTCCTTGCTTGGGAGTCCAACTCTGGAGGCTCTGATGAGTGCCCACTCTCCAAAATTTATCATATCACTGGTCTCTGTAGTATGGATTTTAAGAAGTCAAGAGCCACTGTTTGTGGAGAAGCTATGGATCCAGCATTCCAGATTTCAGCTATAAATTGTGCATATTAGACACTGTCCATAGATGAGAGTGTTGATTCGAAATAAAACAGGAAGACCAGACGTTATAACTGGTTAACCACCCCACAGACCTTGCTTAGTGTCTTGAGATCATAAATGTGAGCCAAGGAAGTAAGAACTATCCCGATTCCACCGGAAGTGGCTTCAGTAAATTTTCTCTCTGTTTTGGTCTCTTGGTTGTGGACAGAGGACATGACTGGTCTGCAATTCAGATAGCCAAGAGAGTCCAGTTCTGTCCTGGAAACCTGGAAATGAAAAAAGCTGGATGCTACAAAAAAATTTATTCAGACATAATTAAAATATTCTTTTTATGTTGAGATTTTGCAAACTTCTTCAACCAACATATTTGTATCCATTTTCTGCAACTGTAATAATACAATACCCCCTTATGTTTTCTTGCTGTATATCTGCTTTCAAAATGTAGCAATTGTATAGTAGTAAATGTGTCCTCTTTTCTTTTGACAAAGTAACTTCTTTAAAGGCTGAAAGGATTTTGCAGCTGTGGCTGCCATCTTCACCCTTTGAAGATGCCAGGCACAGATGCAGGCGAAGCGTCAGGAATAAATTCTTCCAGACTACGGCCACATAGCCTGGAAAACCCACAGAAAATCTTAACTTTAGTTTCGAAACAAGTCAATGTTGAAGGCAGGTCAATGTACACAGGCCAAGGCCAACATCTTAGGATATTCAGATGGTGAAAATAATCCCAGAAGAATATAAGTTGAATCTTTGTAGTTCACATGCATTTTGAATGCATCCCAGTAATTTTTTTTTTTTTTTTTTTAGGGTGGGCTGCCAAAAAAACCTACTTAACCCGGAATAATTGCTCAGGATTTTACCCCCTGAGTTTTCCTAAAAGATTTGCATTGTTGGCTGTGTGAATAACCAATGCGAACAGACCCAGGATAAACCAAGATAAAACTCTGCATGCCTTGAATTTGATTTAGCATGACATGTGAACCACCCTATTGAACTTTCTTCCCAGTCTCCCTTGAAACCCTTTCTCTGCTTGTAATTCTACAGTTCTGACTCCTTGCATGGCATGATGTTTTGTTGTAGTTAACTGCCTTTGCGTCAATCTCGCCCCATGTCGGCCCTATGGATGAGACATTTCCAGGCCCCCTTTACTATCCTCTCCTGCTTTGCCCAGCTCCTGCAAACTCATATTCATGGTCTCTTTAATAAAGTCCATCCATCTAGCATGGGGCCTTCCTCTCTTCCTACTTCCCTCCACCTTTCCTAGCATTATTAGCTTTTCCAGCAATTCATGCCTTCTCATGATGTGTCCAAAGTACAACAGTCTAAGTCTTGTCATCTTGACTTCTAGGGATATTTCTGGGTTGATCTGCTCTAGGACCCATTTGTTTGTCCTTTTGGCCGTCCATGGGATCCTCAGCATCTTCTCCAGCCCCACATTCTCTGAAATGCATTGATTTTCTTCCTATCATCTTTCTTGACTGTCCAGCTCTCACGTCCATCCATGGGAATAGCGAATACAATGGCTTGAATGATCCATACTTTTGTGCTGAGTTCTATGTATTTGCATTTTAGGATCTTTTCTAGTTCTTTCATAGCCGTCGTCCCCATTCTTAATCTTCTCCTGATTTCCTGACTGCATTCCCCATTCCGATCAATGTTTGATCCCAGATATGAGAACTATTTTACTATTTCTATTTCCTCATTGTCTAATTTGCTTGTGTGTAAGTTCTCTGTGGTCATTATTTTTGTTTTCTTTATGTTCAATAAGCCTGTCTTTGCACTTTCTTCTTGGATCTTCCTTAGCAGGTGTTCCAGGTCTAGGAGGTTCTCTGCTAGTATTATGGTGTCATCTGCATATCTTAGATGGTTGATATTCCTTCCTCCTATTTTCACTCCCTCTTCCAAGTCCAAGCCTGCTTTCTTTACAATATGTTCTGCATATAAGTTGAATAGGTAGAGTGATAGGATTCAGCCTTGTCTGACTCCTTTGCCAATTGGGAACCATTCTGTTTCTCCATCTTCTGTTCTGACAGTAACCTCTTTTTCCTGAGTACAGATTCCTCATCAGGACTATCTGAACAGTTCATATTTTTAGGTTGTTGCACCTCTAAAACTTCATTATTCATGGTGACTAACAGTTGTGTTTAAAGGTCCCCTTGAGACAAATGTTACCGTTTGTTTTTTTAGCATTACCAGTGTGAGCAAAGAGTTGCGTAATGAAACCATTTCCCTTTTTTAAAAAATGCCAAAATGTATTCATTTTGCGTCCTGCCACCCCCTTGTAGAGAAGAAAGTTAGTTATGCAATATAATTGAATTTGATGCCATCTGGTGGTAACTTGATGGTGAGTTGGTAAATGAGTTTGAATCTTTGTTGAATCTGCATTGTTCAGATGCATTTCGAATGCATCCAATTAAGTTGCTTTTTTTGGAGGGGTGCTGCCAAAAAACCCACTTAATCTGGGATAATCGATATCAGGGTTTTCCCTGCGTTGTTTTTTTGGGTACCATGTATGGTGGACCTGTAACAAGATCAACAAATTCTGGGAAAATATCCATGTGAAGATTAACGATATTCTAGAGATAAATTTTAACATGCTACCTGAAATTTATCTTTTGAATATGACAAATAAAATCACAGGTCATAATGTGAAGAAACACTGGAAAACAATCCTTTACATGATCACCATGGCGAGAATCTTGATAACACAAAAGTGGAAATCAAACTATTTGCCTACAATAGACGATTGGTTGTTAAGTCTTTTAGATAATTCAACTGGTCAGATTATTATTATTATTATTTATTATTATTATTCAGATTATTCAACTGGTCAGAAGGGAAATCATGTGAAACATCTAACAGAGACTTGGATCTCTTAACAAAATATTGTAAGAAAAGGTGGTCATAGAGAACTGACAGCTAAAATACTTCTAGACTATGTGAAGCCCTGAGACAATTTTAAAAACTACATGAAGCTTTATATTAAACTGAAGTTACCAAAAAAGACAAAACACAGTAATAAGGAACTGTTTATAATCTTTATATTGCTTTGTTGACCAAAGTGGACAAATGGAAGTCAAATTAGTATAATGTAAAGCCTGTAATATAGAATATGCAAAAATTTGTAAGAATATGAGTTAAAATAATAAAGCTATTTAAAAAAAAAAAAGATACACACACACATACAGAGTATATACACATATACATAAAAACTATATTCCACACATTTTTGGCCAATATACATACATATATATATATATATATATATATATGCACACACACACACACAGGACCTTATCCCACGCTGCTCTCAAAAGTGGCAAGAAAGCGATATGAGCATCATTGCAGTACTATAGCGCTAGTATAAATATGGCGCTAGCGCTATAATAGCGCTATGGATAAGCTCGCGCCATTGCAATGCCCGCTGAAACCGACATTCAAAAGAATGCAAATGATGTTGCATTCTGAGCGGTTTCTTGCTGGATTCTGAGCGACGTCGTGTAATCACACGGAAAACTATAGCGCTATAGCGCCTGATTCTTAGCTGATTCTGAGCGACGTTGTGTAATCACACGGAAAACTATAGCGCTATAGCGCCTGATTCTTAGCGGATTCTGAGCGACGTCGTGTAATCACTCGGGAAGATATAGCGCTATAGCGCCTGATTCTTAGTGGATTCTTGCTGCTTTTGGCCCCGTGGGATAAGGTCCACACACACACACACACATAAAAATTACTCCACACATCCTTGGCCACTATATATATATATGTGTGTGTGTGTGTGTGTGTGTTTAAAATTATTCCACACATTCTTGGCCCTATATATATTATATATACCACAATTCTTGGCCACTTTTAATAGGGCTATTCCACACATTCTTGGCCCCACCCCACCCCACCCCATATATATATATATATATATATATATATATATATTTACTCTCTCCAAACTTAGATACATACACACACACATATAGTTGTGTAAGTTAGAAATATATTATTTTTAAGATTTGTTTTTATGTTTAAAATGTTTACTAATGTAATATATATATATGTGTGTGTGTATTGGCCATGAATGTGTGGAATATAGTTTTTATGTATATGTGTATGTGTAATGTGTATTATATATGTGTCTCTCTGTGTATGTATATAATATGGCCAAGAATGTGTGGAATAGTTGTGTGTGTGTATATGCCAGGAATGTGTGGAATATAGTTTTTATGTATATGTATAGTTGTATATACTGTGGGTATGCATGTACGTGTACATATTGGCCAGGAATGTGTGGAATGTTTGTGTATTTATAGTGGCCAAGAATATGTGGAATATAGTTTTGATGTATATGTGTATATATAATAGGCCAAGAATGTGTGTAATATAGGGTTTTTTGTGAAGTATATATTGTATACTGTATATAAAAGTGGCCAAGACTGTGTGGAATATAGTTTTTTATATATATTCCATACATTCTTGGCCACTTTTAATAGGGCTGCCTCCTCAGAGGCATTACAAAAGCGTACACAACTGCCCTCAGGGAACCAGAATACGTCATTTCCGACCGGGATGGATTTAAAACCGGCCTCGTTAGCGCTACTCTGCGTCTCGCGCTTCAACGCTCTCTCATTGCGCATGCGCCTCAACGCTGTCGCCCATCCAGGCCCTCGAACCGCCAACCGCCCCCTGATTCGAATCCGCCTCGAGGCTCGCCCAATGATCAGCCCCCAAAAGCCCGCTGCCTAGCTCGCGGCCAACCACGCTCTTGGCCCCGCCTCCCATCCAATCAGCGGGCCAGCTGGGTTTGAAAAGTGGAGCGCGCGGTTGCTAGGCGTGATTCCTGAGAAAAAGGCGGAGGAAAGGATGGGCGTGGCTTGGGAGGGGGGGAAAAAAAATCAACTTTGCGGCGGTCACAGGCGATTGGCTGGTCGGTTCGAAGTGGGGGCGTGGCTTGAGGGTAGAAAGGGAGGAGGGCGTTCTGGTTCTTTAGGCTGTGAATAAGACGCCGTTCGGGAGGGGGCGGAGTCAACGTAGGCCCCGCCCTCCGACCTGTTCGGCGCTGACTGCAAGCGAGGCGCTCGTTCAGTGACTGACTGGCTGGGCGCTGAGGCGGACGTTTTGGGCGGCTGTGGCTCCCAAGGGCCGAAACCTCGGGGGATTTGGCAGCAGGCATGAAGGCAGGGGGTGAGTGCCCGTCTGGGCTTCGCGGCTTCATGTCCCACAGGGCCACCTGACCTACGTTGAAGGACAATAACACCCAGCATCCACAAAACCTATAAGGGTATCCCTGTCCGGATGGATTTGGGGTGTTGTGGTACTGAGTGAAATGAGGTGGTGAGGTGAGGGAGGGCTCAAGATACTCCTCGACCTCGAGCAAGTCACACTCTCTCAGCCTCAGGGGATGACCCTATCAGATCTTCCCCTCTGAGGAAAGCCCAGGATAGGCTTCGTCGCCTTAGGGTCGCCATAAGCTTGGCTTTGAAACCCACTGGGAGACCTTTGGGCAAGTCACACTCTCTTAGCCTCAGAAGAAGGCATGGCAAACCTCTGAAGGAACTCACTTGGCCATGAAACCCACTGGGAGACCTTGGGCAAGTTACACTCTCTCACCCTCAGAGGAAGGCAATGGCAAACCTCTGAAGAAACTCCTTGGCCATGAAGGAGTTTGAAGGAGAGTGGGCAAGTCACACTCTCTCAGCATCAGAGGAAGGCAGTGGCAAACTTCCTCTGAAGAAACTCACTTGGCCATGAAATCCACTGGGAGACCTTTGGGCAAGTCACACTCTCTCAGCCTCAGAGGAAGGCAATGGCAAACCTCTGAAGAAACTCCTTGGCCATGAAGGAGTTTGAAGGAGAGTGGGCAAGTCACACTCTCTCAGCATCAGAGGAAGGCAGTGGCAAACTTCCTCTGAAGAAACTCACTTGGCCATGAAACCCACTGGGAGACCTTGGGCAAGTCACACTCTCTCAGCCTCAGAGAACAGCCCTGGCAAATCTTTCCCTTGCCAAGTAAACCCCATGATAGGTTTCACCGCCTTGGGATTGCCATAAATCAGAAAACAACCTGAAGGTACATAACAAGGAAATACCCCCTTCGTGGCTACCGGGTGCATCTACACTGTAGAAATAAAGCAACTTTAACACCACTTCTAAGTACTGTAACACTTGGAGCTGCAGCCTATGGAGTCCTGGGATTTGTAGTTTCACAAGGGCTTCAGCCTTCGCTGCCAAAGAGTGCACCAAACTAACAATCCCAGGGTTTCTGTAGGATGGAGCCACGGCAACTGGGAAAAAAAGTGGTGCCAAACTACATTATTTCTACAGTGTAGACAGGATAAGAGGGCCGAGGGGGTAATAAACCTACATGTTGCTGCTGCCAATGGCCAGGTAAGAGACCCCACCAGCTAAAATCCACTATTTAAATGGTAAGTCACCAGGCCCATAGGTTCAGTGGTTTGACTCCAGTTGGGACTTCGGTCCAAAACACACTGCAGAAATAATCCAGTTTGAGACCGCTTTAACTGCCTGGGCTCAGTGCAAGGGAACCCTGGGAACTGCAGTTTATTATGCACCAACAGAGCTCTTGGTTTGTGAGACTACATGCCTCACAAAACCACAGTTCCCAGAATTCCCTAGCATTGAGCCAGGGCAGTTAAAGTGGTCTCAAACTGGATTATTATTATTTCTGCTGGGTGGTTTGGACCTTAGTGTGTCTTATGTGCCTTCAAGTCATTTTTGACTTATGGCGACCCCTAAGGCTCAACCTCTCATGGGGTTTTCTTGGCAAGTTTTCTTCAGAAGAGGTTTGCCATTGCCTTCCCCTGAGGCTGAGAGAGTGTGGCTCGTTCAAGGTCATCCAGTGGGTTTCTATGGCTGAGCTGGGAATCCAACCCTGGTTTCCAGAGTCACAATCCTACACACAAACCGAGACTTTCCCATAGAAGTTAACATGCCATATTCCCAGGTAAATTGGATTAGTAATGCAATTCGAGGCAATTCCTATCAAGGATTGCCTTGAGAGGTCTTGCCTATCCCTGGACCAGGGAAACTCTTTACTTTTTTCCCAGTCCTGCCCCAGTTTGGCACTGGGTGACTTTTACCCCGTCTGAAGGGCCCCAGATTGAAAGAGACTGCAATACATAAAATACAGATGTGTTGTAGTTGTGTGCCTTCAGGTTGTTTCCAAACCATGATCACCCTAAGGCGATCATGGAGTTTTCCTGGCAAATTTCATCAGAGGAGGGTTGTCATGGCCATCCTCTGAGGCTGAGAGAGTGTGACTTGGCCAACGTGACCCTATCATTGGGATTTTCTTGACAAGTTTCTTTGGAGGGGTTGCCATGGCCATCCTCTGAGGCTGAGAGAGTGTGACTTGGCCAATGTGACCCTATCATTGGGTTTTCTTGACAAGTTTCTTCAGAGAGTGGGTTGCCATGGCCATCCTCTGAGGCTAAGAGAGTGTGACTTGCCCAAGGTCGAGGTTAACTTCTGTGAGTTCAAAACAGTCCTGTTTAATTCAGTGAGGCTTTCTGTGTGGCGCCTCGGGAGAAAGGCGGCATAGAAATGAAATGAATAAATATAAATAAATCATTATTGGTCCAAAACACACAGCAGAGATAATCCAGTTAGAGACCGCTTTACCTACTCTGGCTCAATGGTAAGGAATTCTGGGAACTATTTATTTGAGACACACAGCCTTCTCTATCAGAGAGCTGTGGTGCCACAATAAACTACAATTCCCAGGAGTCCCTAACACTGAGCCAGAGCAGTTAAAGTGGTCTCAAACTGAATTATTTCTGCAGTGTGTGTTTGGACCTGTGTAAAGAGAACTCATAGCACCTTTGAGACTAACTGAAGGAAAGAACTATTGGCAGTAAGCATGCTTGCTTGCTTTCAGTTAGTCTCAAAGGTGCTACAAGACCTTTACGTACTGATTTCACACTAATATATTAACACTAACAAAATCAAATAAGACAGCTATATCTTTGAACTCTGTAAATAAGTGTGCGTGTATATATTTTATATATATATATATATATATATATATATGGTCTTGTTTAGTTGGAATGGCATAGTGAAAGCTGCCTGTTGACTTAGAATAGATGTAAAAGCATCTAAGCTAAGATGTAAAAGCATGTAAGCTGCTCTGGAGTTGCGTGTCAAGTCTTTTCTGATTTAGGGCTGCCCTATCATGGGGTTTGAAGCTGAGAATGTGTGACTCTACCAAGCTAGGCTTCCATAGCTGAGCAGGGAATCCAACCCTGGTCTCCAGTAGTCCAACATTCAAACCAATGCATACTTAGGGCCTTTGCAGACTGCCAGAAATAGTGCACATTAAATTGAGGCACTGCCCTGACTCAGTGCTAGGGAATCATGGGAACTGTAATTTATTGTGGCACCAGAGGTCTCTGACGGAGAAGGCTCAATGTCCCAGAAAAAAATACAGTTCCCATGATTCCCTAGCACAGAGCCAGGGCAGTGCCTCAATTTAATGTGCACTATTTCTGGCAGTCTGCAAAGGCCCTTAGTCTTAAGCTGCTCTGAAGTTGGTGAGACTTATTGCAAAATAAAAAATGGTCGAACTGTGTGACTTTTTTGCATGCTGATGCAGCAGTGATGCAAATTTGTGCAACCTTTTGTGAAATTACCTGGAGTCCTGGGTGCAGCATTATGAGACAGCTAATAAAATTAGTAACAAGGTAAAAAGGTTGGGAGAAATGGCAGCTGCCAAGTAACTGTTAATATTATTATTATTATATTTATATCCCACCCTTTTCCCAAAACTGGGACTCAGAGCGGCTTATAAGATTAAAAGCAATACAATTAAAACCATAGAAACTGCCAGTCTTCCCCTCTCTTTCCATGCTGGGGAAGTAAATCTGATCCAGGAGCATAAATTTATCCCAATTTATGAATCGCTAAATACTTTGAAATTTGAAAAATCTGTTCCAGGAGCCTAAATTTATCCCCAAATTCATATGCATCACTCTATACTTTGAAAAATCGGAAGACAACTGGTGCAGGGAGTTGTTTGTCATAGTTTGGAGGCAATTGAATTGGCTCCAGAAAAATCAACTGGAGCCTGATGTTTGGGTTTGGGATTTTGGGTGCCTTCTCCACCTTTCCTTTGCCAAAGTTTACCTGCATTGCTGGATGCTTTTGGGTTGTGCTCTTTTTAAAGTTTAAAACTCTGCGAATAGGGCGCCCCTAGGATTTTAGGCGGGTGGATTTAAAAACTTTGCAGGACCTATAATCGGCCAGGAGCTGCCTGCAAGGGGAGGGGATTTCAATGGAGATTTTTCTTTTCTTCTCCCAATGTCCAAAACAATTATATTTTCCCTTTCCCTCTCCTGTTTTTTCCTCTTGAAAAACAAAAACCGTTGGGTATCTCATCAAGGTAGACCTTTATTACAAAAAGATAAAAGCCTAGATTTAGGATGGAAAGCATAGGTTAGTTTAACCTTTGAAATCAATAATAGAGCGATACCTGGTTTCTTTAACATTTACAAAGGCATTTAATGGCATTTCTCTGGGCAGTAAATAGAGAATTCTTTCCACCATTCAGTAGTATCTTCAGAGTTTTGAAGAAAAGAGGAGATCAGCTTGTATTGGTGTTTCAGGCAGAATGCTATCTTCACAGACTTAATATCGCTTACTTAACTGCCCTTAAACTGTTTCCATTTTAAAATGCTTTTTTTTTCTTTTTGTGTAAGAAGCTGAGCCTTTGGTGTAAGAGCCTTATAAAAAATAATTTGATATTAAAAAGTTTACATCATTGCCACTTTTGCATCTGTAAATGGGTGCCAGCTTTGGTGGTCCAAAACACACTGCAGAAATAATCTGGTTTGAGACCGCTTTAACAGCCCTGGTTCAGTGCTAGAAAATTGTGGGAATTGACAGAGAAGGCTAAATGTCTCACAAAACTACAGTTCCCAGAATTCCATAGCATTGAGCCAAGGCAGTTAAAGTAATTTCCAACTGGATTATTTCTGCATTGTGTTTTGGACCAATATCTAAAAGTCCCATTAATGTACTAGCGTTTCTCAAGCTCTGGGAGGTATGGGATCAGCATTTCCCCCCCCCATTGTGCCAGAGACCACCACTAAAGTTGTGTGCATTGGGTATAATAGTTGTTTCTTTCCTAGAACAGGCCAGGGACTGGCAGCCAATGGTTTAAGGACTGGCACTGGTCCAGGAACCACCACTTTGGGTAGCACTCTGTATATCACTCATTTTAGCCATAGTTCAGTTGGGATGCTTTTAATAATAATAATAATAATAAATTATTTTATTTATAACCCGCCCCTCTGCATAGCAATCGGGGCGGCTTACAACAACTTAAAATACAACAATTAAAATTCCAAATTCTTATACCCTCCACCCACTACCCTCACCCCTTAAAACAGTATTAAACATGATAAATTTAAAATCAAACATATAACTAATATAAAATAAATAATGGGAACAGCAACAAGACGCCACTCTCTGTTGAGTGTACTTCCATTAGCTTACAGTTGTAAACTGCTTAGAAACTGCTTAGAGTGGTATGAAGCGGTATATAAATGAAGCTGCTATTGCTATGTACTTCAGGCATCATGTTGTTGTTGTATGCCTTCAGGTTGTTTCTGACTTATGGTAACTCTAAAGGGAATCTATCATGCAGGTTCTGGGGCTGTGAGTGTGTGACTTCCACAAGGTCACCCAGTAGGTTTTCATGGCTGAGCGGACTTGAACCCTGATCTCCAGAGTCATAGTCAAATGTTTAAACCACATATAATCCACACTTCTGATGTCTCATTGGTTAAAAGTGGGAATTTTGAAGAGGGGCAGCAGGTTGCGGTCATGTCCAAACTCAACATAAAATGGAGAGTAAGTTCCACAGAATCCTGTGGGTCTTTGGTGATTAGGATTGTGCTGCACATATTTCAAGTTGTCATCTAGGAGGTGTGCTACACATTCCTATGCTACTGAATTGCCCCTCAGCAGCAAGTCCTACTAAGTTCCTACACAGAGTGTTCAGATGTCCTAACCAAAGGAGGACAAGGCCCCATAAAATGCAAGACGTTACCAAATAAAAGCTAAACACTCCAAGATATCTGCAAATCCATGCTTCTTAGTCATCATGCTCGAGATGGAGGACATTTTGGAATTCCCCCTGGATGGAAGGTTGAAATGGAGGACATGTGCTGGACAAGGAGGGCACCTGGTCACCCTGTTCTTCCTACACAGGGTGGGAATCATGGAGACCTTCAGATGTTGCAGAACTGTAACTCCCAGCATTCCTTGCCGCTGGTTGGCTCCAACAATAGCTAGAAATCCAATAATTCCCACTGCTGCAGCACTGCCTGAATATGAAACTTCAACCCTTGTGATCCTGCATACATTTACTCCACTTATTGGGAAGCAAGCCCCACTAAAGTCAATAGGACAAACTTTTCATCCAGGGCAATAGATGTGTGTAGCAAAAGTGTCTAAGGGGGGGTTGCAGACTGCCAGAAATAGTGCAAATTGAGTCCACTTTAAGGGTTAGGGTTAGTGCTAGGGAATCATGGGAATTGTTTTTTTGTTTTTTGTTGTTGTTTTTTTTCTGAGACATATAGCCTTCTCTGTCAGAGAGCTCTGGTGCCACAATAAAATACGGTTCCCATGATTCCCTAACCTTAACCCTAAAAGTGGACTCAATTCACACTATTTCTGGCAGTCTGCAACCCCCCTAAGTTGGGCTTCATGGTTTCAGTTACATTTCCTGCACCAGAGAGTGGAAACACTGAGAGGTGTATGTATGGTGGCTGGATCTTCATTTATTTTGGTAGCATTTAAATGTTACCTTTTTTGGACTACAGCTTCCAGAATCCTCAAACGGCGTGGTCAGCGGTGCCATGCCGCCTTAGTATTGACTGAGTTGTAGCTCCCACAAAACCCTCTTTCTAAGCTTTGCAAGCCACAGCTACTATATATATTCGACTATAAATCAACCATATATAAATCGAGGGCAGGTCTTAGGCCAAAATTATGGATTTTGATATGACCCACGGATAAGTTGAGGGTAAAACTTAGGTGCATGTAACAAAGGAGGACACAGGAAAATGATGCCAAAGTGTACAAAATTCTGGCAGGCATAACTGTTTGTACTCATCCTAAGGGCTGGATAGATGAGAGTAGATGGGATCCATGTTTCTTTTTGGTGCTCCTACGATGGACTAAGCTCTTGCCTTTTACCACTCTATTCAGAGAAAGGGGATCACTCCATTTTTAGATATATACGAGTGAACACTGACCTGTGGATAAGTCGACCCAGGTTTTTTGGGGTCAATTTTTTGACTGAAATTTCTAGACTTGTACATGAGCATATACAGTAATTGTGGCATCTGACCATGTCTGTACATAGGCTGATGAACATACACATGCAGATTTTATTACCTTTTCCCTGCTGCTGGGCAGGAAACAAGTAAGGTGTAAATTTCCACATGATCGACAGGTGGAAATAATCTGGTATTTTGAAAGTGAGGATGAAAACATATACAAAATCGATTAATTCTAGTATGGTGAAATGGGATCTCTTGGATTACTTAAATGGATTAATATAAAAGATATTCTGTTTCTAGAGTATCTAGGAAGGAACCCTGTGACATTCATGGGGTCACCATAAATCAACAGGTGACTTGAAGGTACATTCACATACACATTGCAAATTTCTTTATTATTAAGAGTATCTTCCAGACCCAGACTCTTAACTCAAGAACTATTATGTTTAAAATGTTACTATCTAAGTGATGTCCTCGGTATGTAAACAAATAGCTTAAATTTGTAAAATGTCATGACAAATTGTAGCAATTACTTTGCAGTAATGCTAGATTCTTATTTGCCAGCCCATGTGGCTGAAAATTGATTCCCATTTTCCCTTGTCATTATCACCATTCTCATGACAAACAGTTCCCTGAGAATTTTTCCAGCCTTGGATTTCTGTTCTTAGTAAGAGAGAGGAGAGTGGAGGCAAATGAGATATTGAAGGTGTTGTTTTCAACTTATGGCGACACTAAGGCAAACCCATCATGGGGTTTTCTTGGCAACATTTGTTCAGGGGAGGTTTGCCATTGCCTTCCCCTGAGGCTGAGAGCATGTGATTTGCCCAGGATCTCCTTGTGGATTTCTTGGCCAAGTGGGAATCGAACCCTGGTCTCCACCATCATAGTCCAACACTCCAACCATTATGCCGTGCTGGCTATCCAAGACAAAGCTGAAATCTGAAATGTGGCTAGGTCCTAGCTTTTCCCTTATTAACTCAGAAGTGTGTTTCTCCATATCTAGTAGAAATGCAGGGGGAAAGGGGAAAGTATTCGTCAGTCATAAGAACTGAGATCAAACACTGGAAAACACAATTAAAATACAAAATGTAAACCATTTATAGCTTGTGGCTCCTTTCCATGAATCTGGGAAGCACGACAAATGATCTCTTAATGAAGCATTTCCATCACTTGTGCCATACTCTTCCTTTGTGTGTATATATGAGCTGGTTTTAGACTTCATTGCATATCTAGCAATCCTAAAAATCAGAGACAACTGGTGTATCTTGCTAGAAAGTGGCACATTCAGGAAATCAAGAAGTTTCCCTAAGTTATGTTGCAGCTGCTGTCAATTTACGAGGAACTTCAGCTAATGATTTTGGGGAGCTGTTGGGTAGGGTTGAGGGTTTGAGGGCAATCGGAGAGAAAGGGGACACAAGAAGGCTTGCTGTAAGAAGCACCATTCGGCAGGCTGTGGTTGCAGGGATCCACAATTGTTGCCCATACCTGCTGGTCCAGCTATCACTTTCCTGCATCCACTTTAGGGGCTATAGCACTCAGAATCCCCAAGCTTGCTAGTAGGTTTAGGAGTTGCAGTCAAAAAGAACAACGGTTCCAAGCCCTGGTCCTCTAGCATGGGCAGAAGTCTTGGAAGAAATGTAGAGCTGTCTCGTAAACCGCCCTGATTGGGCAACCATTGGGCGGTATATAAATAAAATTATTATTATTATTATTATTATTATTATTAGGTACAGAGGCAGTAAGAAACAGCAGGCTCAGTTAATTACAGTCTTGCTGGAATGGTGGGGCTGGAAGTCGTCTCTCCCACAGTGCATCATTTGAACGTTTTTGATGGTCACATTTTGTTAGTCCTGTGAGTTACATCGCAGAATAAGAATGGTGAAACTTCAAATAATGCAACACTTCAGACTAGAAAAGAATTAGTTTCGTACTCAACTGAAGAGGCAGGCTGTCCTGCATTGCAGGACACCACAAGATGTGTGTCTGATGCTTCCCTGTTTGCTGTTCTCATTTGACAATAACTCTTTTTTTAGTGATCCACTGCAGGTGTTCCAGGTGCTTCTTTGTCCCTTCAAAGCGAAGAATGAAGAAGAGACCCAGAGTTCTAACACTACTGTGTCTCCCAGAAGATGTTCTGTTCCATGTTCTTAAGGGACTTCCTGCAGAAGATATTCTCTCCCTCCGAGCTGTAAGTTTAAGCTCCTTTTCTATCCCTGTTTCTTTTTTCTTTTCTTTTTTAATGTAGCTGAGTAGTTGCCTATTCCTAATGGAAAGCCGGATCTTTAAGGGGATGGGAGGGTTGGACTGTGGGATGAGGGAATGTTTTAACTTTGTCTGTTTTAAATGTTGTAACCTGCCCCGATTATTATTATTATTTATGGGGGAGTTAGTTTCTTCTCTGTGGCTCAGTAATGTAGTAGAGCTTGCTACCCTTTAATTTAGGGGTTTGGAAACCTGTATCCTGCAAAAAGTTCTTTGACTATAACTCCCGTCATTTCTTCCCAGGGATAATGGGAGCTGGAGTTGCATCTAGAATGCAAAGACTTACCTCTTCTGTTGTTAAAGTTTCTCTGTCTTTCAAGGATAAAGGCAGGACCAAATGCCAGTATATTTTTGTGAACAGCTTTTATGGCCTGTGACTATGGTTAGGATAGGTATTTCAACCTGTTTCAACCTTTTAAATGGGGGAAACCCATATATAACCTAAGAAACCATCAAGATTGTGTCATGGGGATGGAGGCCTGGCCGCCTGTGTAAACACTAGTTCCAACGAGGGCCAAGTTTTTCCCCAGGGCCCGAAATTCTCCACATTTGTTGGTGGAAACAGTGTTCACAGTGGTGTCAGTGTGCCCCAGTCATTGCATCAGATGACCTCAAGCTGGCTTGCTTTTGGCATCTACTTGGCTGTAACTGCCTACTTAACTCTCTTACAGGTGCACTCTCATCTCAAGTACCTTGTAGATAACCATGCTAGTGTTTGGGCCTGTGCAAGTTTTCAAGAAGTGTGGCCTTCTCCAAGCAACTTGAAAATGTTTGAAAGGTAACTAGTGGGAGCTCAAGAAACTCTAAGATTAAGAGAAGTAAGATGTCAGAATAAGCAAAGATCAGGTACCTTGGGGAACATAGCCCACAGTCTTCCCCCTTCACTCTGCCGTTTATCACCCTTGTGTCTCATCTGCTCCTTTAAATTGGTTGTACTTTATCCTGGTTGAACTGGATGAGAAGATTGGGGTTTTCCTTTCTCTGGAAAATACAAATATTTCAGCTGCTACAAATGCTTTTTATCACTCTACTGGAATATTGTTAGCATGGGCCTTTTAATGCTGCCCTCCATGTTATATTCCTTGTGTAGTTTCAGTCTGAACGTTGCTTAATTTGAGCATCCTCTGTTCAAATTACCCCTTTGTAGTTTATAGCAAGCAGAGTCTGGTGTTAAGGGATGAGCTAGACCTTCTCCAGGATCCTTGGTTTAAATGCATATAAACAGTGGAAACATTTCCACTACTGTGGATGGCATCCAGTGGGTGAAATTTCCATTTTTCCCAACCGGTTATGTTCTGCTGGCTTTTGAATCAATGGAGGGCTCCACTCATGGGGTGTGGCGAGGTATTTCCTGACTGTTTGCTGATCTGGATCCTCAGGTCCAAGGACTGCATCTTGAAGAGTATTACAGGGGAAAAGATGAATTGAGAAAAGCCACCTTCTTTCCCTTTTTTCAAAAGTACTGTTGTATAAAAAAAAGTAGTGTACACCAAGAAATTATTTTTGTGCAACTAGAAAAGTATGGAACTAGTTACCTCCTTATACTTTGCAGAGCTGCAGAAAAAGGTAACTTCGAAGCTGCTGTGAAGCTTGGCATAGCTTACCTCTACAATGAAGGCTGTAAGTACTGGGGTATATATTGAAACATACATATCTCAGTTTTTTAGGACTGGTATAACTAGGCACTACAGGATAAGAAGTTTGTCACAGAACTTTGTCCAACTTGCTGTTATGTGTAACACCCTTTTGTCTTGATTACTAGTTTGCTCTGCATTGTTTGGGCCTATGGAAAGAGACTGGAAATTATGGTTCTCTTTCCTCTGTTACAATCCTTGTTTGCAGGTTTTTTCCTAGTCCCTGCTATACACCACAGTGGGTCCTTGTTATCCAATGGGGGTTGATTCCCCCCATGGATGCCAAAATCTGTGGATGCTTTCCCATTAAATAAATTGACATAGCAAAATGGTGTCCCTTATATAAAATGGAAAATCAACGTTTGCTATTTGGAATTTATACTTTTTTTAAAAAATATATTTTTAAGCTGTGGATGCCTGAATCTGTGGATAAAAAAAATCCGTGGATAAGGAGGGCCGATTGTACTTAATGCACAGTTATTCAAGCCATGATAGGGGTATGAAATGCTGATCCTGGAATCCCAGGATTTCTAGAGCTGCATCTGTGTGGAAATAATTCAGTTTGATACCAATTTAACTACCATGGCTCAGTTCTTTGGAATTCTGGGAACTGTAGTTTTGTGAGACATTAGCCTTCTCTGTCAGAGCTGTTGCTATAACAAACTACAAATCTCAGAATTTTGTAGCATTGAGCCATGACCATTAAAGTGGTGTCAAATTGGATTATTTGCAATAGTGCCTTGGATGTCTTGCTGAGACACTAGGGAACATTCAGCTCATATCTGCATAAGATTCCAGTTTCAGTCACTGAAATTTCAAGTAAGGCAGGGAAATACCCTGTCAAAAGTCCTGGTAAGACATTGGTTGTCAGCCAGTAGTCTTCAGCCTTCTCAGATTTGGAATCCACTTTAATCCCAGGTGCATGATTTAAGGCCTGCTTCTTTCTTTGACCACCATCCATTGACTGTTTCATGGTCTTTGTTTCTCTATGTATTGGTATGGTGATAGCAGAATTTTAAAAATGATTGTGCTAACTGAAGATTCTGGGAGTTATCATTCAAAAGTAACTTTGAAAAAAGTTTTCCCAAGCTTTGAGGTGGTAGTGCTCTGATGTGATGCCCCATTAAATTGGGCTGCAACCTACTATTTCGTCCTGACCATCTATATAACCGCCAGACAACATAGTGCCTTCTTGACCCCAAGATGCTTTGGACTGTAGCTCACATAAATTTGGAATTTACTGTTTGGGCTGAAACTGATGAGAGGTGATGTCCAAGACATCTGGAGGTCCCATTCCAGGTTGCTTGACCCTGGACCAGATGATGAAAAGAGTACTGTGGATAATACTGAGCTGGATGGACCAAAGGAGTTAATGCATGGCAGTTTTCTCATCTGTGTAGAGAGCTTTTCTCACTGCATGTGCACCGTAGAAACAGCCAACATGTTTCTCCTAGAAATAGTGGGCAGACATTTTGGCTGTCTGATGTACATGGTAGGAAGATATAGATTTGACAAACCAAGGATTGTAAGTATGTCAGTCAGATATGGGTGCTGCTTTCTCTTTTGGAGCTGTAGTTCCTGCATTGCTGTTCTTGGTGCCCTGGAAATACTATCAGCTCTTCTTCCCTGTACCTCAGCTTGCTGTTGGGGGAATTGAAGTGGTTGCATATTTTCAGTATACAGGTCTCACTAAGAAATGCAGAACAAGCTATACAACAGCCTTCTGTTAAGCATAGTTTGCTTGCTATATTTTTTGGAGTTTAAAGCTCAGCAAGGCTGGGGAATTCAATCTCCTCCAAATGCTGTTGGACTCCAGTTTCCATCAGTACTTTCCAGCCTGGTCAGATGGGAGTGGTGAGTCAATTGACTACTGGAGGGCCACTTGCCGCTGTGAGAAAACAGTAGCTTTCTCATATCTAAGTTGTTCTGAGTGTCTATAAATTTAAAAACAGCCCAATAACTTTACCTTACAACCCATATTTTTTTCAAATTTATTTAGTATCAGTCTCTGAAGAAGGCCGTGCAGAAGTGAATGGGTTAAAAGCATCTCACTTCTTCAGCCTGACTGAGCGTCTGAACATCTCCGCAGCCCCATTTGTCTGGCTTTTCATTCGTCCACCTTGGTCTCTCAGTGGAAGCTGTTGTAAAGCTGTAGTCTATGAGAGCCTCAAAACAGAGTGTCAGCTTCAAAAAGTAAGCTGGGTTGGTTTGTGGATTTGGGATTTAAGCTGCAGTGATATATCATGCTACAAATTAATGTGCAAAAAAGTCTTGGAGTCTCTGACATAAGGACTGGCAACAAGTGAGCCACATGCAGTCCCTTGTCCATTTTTGAACCTCTCCCCACCCCAGATTGCTTGTACCCCATTTCTCAGGGAGCAGTGGAACAGTGTTTACATTTAACCGAACCATTTTTTACCTTTGAACAAGGTGTTTTTACACTCTACATGGCTCATTTACAAAGAGATTTGCATTCCTGAGAATGGGAATCTGCTTAGAAACAAGGCTTGCTGGGTGTGGATGTCTTGTGCTGAAAGGAAAAAAATGTGCCAGTTGACAATTTATTCATTGTGGGAAATGGATTGCCAGAAGTTGCTTATCCTTACTCTCAAGCCAGAGGGCAGGTGGTACAAGCCAAGCGCCTTTACCTACTACTTCATATCTCTCCTGATCCAGTCATCTCTGTTTCATTCTGGGCTAGCCACTTGCTATTTCCTCTGTCTTGAGACCCAGGGATACCAGAAGTAATTCTACCACAAATAGATGATTTCCCACTCTCCATTTTACTTTGAATGCTCAGGGCTCTGCAACAGACATGAAGTGTTGCAGTTCTAGCCACAGTTTGAATGGTTATGTTCTCATCATACTCATGCTCTGCTCATCAAACACCTTAGCTACTACTAGGTTAGTTTGGAAGTGTGATCAAATGACTGATCCTACCCTAGAAGTTCAAAGGAAGACGTCTTTCTTTCGAGCTTATTATACCACACTCTTAAAACAGGGCTAGGTCGCTTTAACTGCTCTGGCTGCTTCATGTTGCATTTTGGGGTTTGTAGTTCAGTGAAGCTTCAAGGGTCTCTGCCTGAATATTCAGAATGCCCCTTCCTAAACTACAAGTTCCAGAATGCAACAGGAGGCAGCCAGAGCGGTTAAAGTGACCTAGCCCCGAGCAATAGTCTCCTTTCTGTAAAAAAGATCTGAGGCTCACTTTTTGTTTCTCTTCATAATAATAATGATGATGTTCTTGCTACATCTTTTTTCTTAGGCTCAACGAGGCTCTATTTTGTACTGCTTGGCTAAGGTTCTTAATCTATTTGAGGTAAGGCTTTCTGACTGTAAGGCTTTGATGCCATCTTTATTTTTGCATTTTGAAAATTTCATTGCAAGGTCTTGTGTACAAATAGCTCGTCACTGCAGCAGGGAATTTTGCTCTTTTACTTACTAAGATTCTAAGATATAGCTGTGTTCATGTATCTGAGGAAGTAGACTGAAGGCTAGGAAAGCTCGTCCTTCCAGTTTCTTTCAGTTAGTCTCAAAGGTGCTACAAGATCTCTTTACTTACTAGGAGTTACACTAATTCTGGAATTGTTACTGCAGAATTTCAGAAGTTAAATAGATACAGTTTTGGGCAGCATACTCATTTGTTTATATTTAATATAAATATAATTCTCAAATTGTGGGAAAGGACCCAACCTTCCCCCCCCTCAGGGTGTGTGTGATAGTTGGTCAAGGGTGTGTGTGCAAGAGATGTCAGTCTACAAATACAGCAAATGTGAAAAAGGGCAAGTGTGTGCGTGCGTGCGTGCTAAGCATCTTTTTAAAAGCATTTCCCTCTCAGCATCTCTGAATGTTCCATCATTGGCACAGTAGGCATATGCCCCTTAGTGAACATACCCGCCTCAGAAGAGAAGGAAGGAGGAAAATGAGGCTGCTGAAAAGGCACTACAACTGGCTCTGCATGCCTCAAGCCAGGATAACTTTGCTGGGTTGCTTTTTTGATGCTTTTCTCTGTGGCTGCTCCCAGGCTGTGAACAGAACGTTTTAAGACAGAAGATCTAAAAATCCTTTTATGACATGAGATACATACTTTAGCTCAATCTCCCCATCTATGTTAGAAGTACTTTTTTTAAAAAAAAAAAAAGTCTTGAGTAAAGCTTCCACACCAGTTTAGAAGATGGAAAGCACTATGTTCCTTTTGCCATTTACTGCCATGGAAGGAACATTCTGCTCCAATTTAATATGCTGGAGTTTTCTCAGAATTGCCTGCTTCTACATTGTTGGGGTTGCTATGCCTCAGCAGATGTTTGCTTTTGAGACTGTTAAATGAACATTACCTTTAACTAGCTTTGTATCAACTGTTCAGTTACAATAGCATATAAATAACTATAATGTTTGTTCTTCTAAGGATGAAGAAAAAAGAAAAGAAGCTCTTGAAATGTTTGAGAACTCCTCAAAGCAGGGTTGCCTGCACAGCTCCTACCTCCTGTGGGAAAGTAACAGAAAAGCTTCTGTGAGTGTGTTGTGTTTTGAGATTTGTATTGCACAAGCAAGAAAAAGAGACTGGAAAGATGCCAATACCTAACAGCTCCCTAGTAAGGGGCAAAACTACCTTGTTTAGAATTTAGATGAGTATAAGAACAGAAGTAAGATAGTGGCATGAGTCAGGGGAGAAATCTGTGTGGCATTTAGAGTTCTGATTGGGGGCACAGCAAGCTAGCTAAGTGGGTTTGTGGCTGTCTAAGAAAGATGCCGAGTTGTATATGACTTGCCCATTTTCTGAATAATGGCTATACAGGTTGAGTCTCCCTTATGTGTAATCAAATCAGTTTTCCAAGATGTTCAAGCAAGCAACAGTTTTCCATCAATTCAGTATCCTATATCAGCATGTTGCTTGTAAATCACTGGAGGGGCTTAGCCTGGTGGCTGATGGATTATTTATTTATTTATTTTACATCTGTGTGTAAGGAATTTCAAACATTGCACTAAATGGATTAAGGCTTGACACTTAAAATCAGTCAAAACTCTGTTAAATGTATGTTTTTATGACATTGCTAGGTGAAAAGGCAGGGGGGAGAATATAGGACAATCTGAAACTGTATGAGACACAAAGAAATAGATTAAGGATGGCACAAATCAATCCAGCATAGTCTTGAAGGGGAAGCACACGAGTGCTTCCAGGACGCCGCCGGACGGAGCACCGTGGGACCGTAGCCTCCGCACCGTGGCGCTCCGGCGTCCCTGAAAGGAGTGCAAAAATAGCGCTCCATTCATAAGTCAGGAAAGTGCGCCCTAAACGCGTAGGGCGCACTTTCCCTGACTTATCCGCCGCAGCATGTCCGGACGCTGCAGCGGGAGGTTGCCCTGGGAGCGCCGGCCGTGCGGAGGGCCGGCAGCTCCGAGGGCAACCTCAGGAAGAGGAAGGAGCGCCGCGCGTGCGGCTGCTCCTCCTCTTCCTGGCCTCCAAGACGACTCTATTAGTCGTCTGCCGAGGCCCTTGGATTAAGAGCACCTACTGGCAACAACCAGATGCTTATCCAACTACAGGTAACTTGGAAATCATCTCCTGGAACAGAACATTTCTGCTAGTACAACTATTATTCACATGTAACTGAAAACGTACTACAATCCCCCCCCACTCCCCAGATAGGTAGAACTTGACTCCATGTGCTGAGGCGATGTTTGTGATACAAATAATGGAGATGGAGATTTGATCAGAAATTAACAGTTAAAAAACAGGAAAAAATACTAGAAGTGATAGCTCTGTATTATTTTAACATCATTTTTATGGAATACTTATGCTCCGATTTCTAACATTTTAATATTTATATGGGAGTTTTTAAAATGGAAGTTTCATAATGTGACTTCAGCTAAGTCGTATGATATATCTGATGAAGTAGGCTGCTATCCACGATAGCTTGTGGCAAATAAAAAGTGTTACTCTTGGCTTGTTAGTTTTGCTCAGACAGACTAATGTGTTTGTCTCTCTGAAAACTTAGAAAATATACAGTTGTCATTCAGTCCCTATTTTGCTGTGACAGCATGTCTTCTTTGTAGATGGCAGACCCTGGAAGATATCTCCAGAGCCTCAGGAAACTCAGGGACTATGCAGCTAAGGGCTCCTGGGAAGCCCAGGTAAGATCCTTATCCTTAGGGCTGACGAGATTTGGTTTGGTTTACATTAAGCAGAATCCTTTTCCGTTTTGCACACAGATAGGACTCCAGTTAGGGATTACATCTCCTAGCTAGTTTAGTCAAGGACCTGCAGGCAAGAATTGGGTGAGTTCTAGGACTTGCAGTTCCCCAAACAAATCTTCAAAGCGCCACTGCTTCCTGACTCAGAGGGATATTACACTGGGTGCTTCAGGCAGAGCTTAGCTGTATCTTTGCACTACAGCACCCAGAGTCCCCATGACAGCTTGGCTGCAGAAAATTCTGGGAGTTGTATTCCAAAGAAGTAATTTTTCCAAGGAACCCTATGAGAAGTTGCAAAATGATGGAGATTTCCTAGTTACTGTCTGTAAGGGTGCAAGATCCTATTTGCTCCCCACAAAATACTGAAATTAGTGTTTAAATCACAGAGTGCTTAAGCTATCACTGGTATTCTCAGTGTTTCTGAAAAGACAATTGTTGTAGACAGACAAAATATTTTATTTCCTGCCTATGAAAGATGAACTATTGTCTTTTCTATTATACAGATTGCTTTAGCCAAAGCTTGTGGAAATGGAAACCAACTAGGACTGGAAACAAAAGCTGCCAATGAGATGGCGTCTCAGCTCTTCCAAGCCTCCCTTCCTCTCAGCAAGCAGAGTATCTTCACTGTTCAGAAGGGAATGAATGAGACAATGAGGTAGAGACACAGTCCAACAGCCTGAAAGAATTACCTCCTGAAACAGAAATGGCTGCCTGCTGTTACCTGTCTTTTAAGTAGTTCTTTTTGGATGATCCCTGTTGTGGTACTCTGTAGGTAGATATACAGCTTGCTAGGTTACTGGGATATGGTTTTTCTTTTTGAATTCTAATCTCTCATTTTAGGGTAAGCATGCCTGTGAGAGAATTAAGGTAGTTTCTGATCAGAAAGTAGATTTTCAAATATCTGATTTTTTTTGGTTTGACAAGGGGGGCATTTATGATGGAGGATTTAAGATGGGCTGCACTTTCACTAACAATTGGGTCTTTTTTTAAAGACTGAAAGTTCACTTTTCTTAAAAATATAGTAAAGCAATAAAGCATACCTTGATTTTTAGGAGAATCACACATCCTTGATGTTTCGAGAAATGCCTCTCTCACCTTATTTGCACACTTAAAGGCAGTATTAAGGGGAAGTTGGGGGCGGGGGCTTAAGGACCCTTAAATATGGATAGGGGCTCTACATTCTCCAAATGTTGCCCACCCATGCTTTAAATGCTAAACTTTTGGAAAGGATAAGGTTACCTTTCGCGGTTTCATGAAAATGTACTCTTGAACAGCTAGATAGAGTAACTCATATTTTAAAACATTCCTTAGGACAGGACATTTGAAGTCTCTGACTAGTTTAGCCTTTTCCATAGATGCAGTCCAACATATCTGGATAGTACAATCTTAGGGAAGTGAGAGTTAATGGTTGTTGCAGCCCTGTTAATGTAGTATTTTCTTCTTCCTCTCTTTCTATAATTGTTTGGATCCTAAGGCATTCTGGGGTTGCTGTGATGGCAGAACTTTTTAAGTTTGCCTGGACATTTATCTGGATTGTGGAAGTGCTCCATGCCTTAATCTGTGTGCATTTGGGTCTAATGTTACAGGAAATGCTGTTTTGATTAAAGGAAGTCAGTGTGTAGCTGTTGATCAGTTGGTTGATGAGTGAGTCCTAGTTTTAAAAATTGTTATGCCTCTTGTTCTAGATACATTCTGGTTGACTGGCTGGTAGAAGTGGCCACTATGAAGGATTTCTCAAGCCTCTGTCTCCATCTGACTGTAGGCTGTGTGGATCGATACTTAAAAATAAGGCCTGTACCTCGGGCTCGTCTCCAGCTTTTGGGAATTGCATGCATGGTTATTTGTACACGGTAAGTATTTTAAGAGTTGGGAGTCATACTTGGTAGTTATTTAGTTGTGTTCTTTGCCTTGCACCTCTGGGAAAAAAACATGGCTGGCAAAGTTTTCTTAATGTTTTTATCAGTAGCAGCTAAAGATGTCTTCTGTGGCTTTTCTAGCTCTGGACTCACAAACCAAACTACAAACCATGGGTAGTTAGGAAGAGGAACTAGTAGAACTATGGAACCCACTCAGCCATGAAAACCCACTGGGTGACTTTGGGCAAGTCACACTTTTCTCAGCCTCAGAGGAAGGCAAAGGCAAGCCCCTGCAAAACAAATCTTGCCAAGAAAACTCAGTTATAGGATTGCCTTACGTACAGCATAAGTTAGAAATGCCTTAAAGGCAGACAACAATAGTTAAGGAGTACCTAAGATTCTTATATTTGTGGGTCATATTTGTTGTAATTTGTTGTTACAGTTTTATCAGCAAAGAGATTCTGACGATAAGGGAAGCAGTTTGGCTAACAGACAACACATACAAATATGAAGATCTTGTCAGGATGATGGGAGAGATCATCTCTGCTTTAGAAGGGAAGATAAGGGTAAGCTTATTAAGGTATTCTTCTCTAAGTACTGTATCGGAAACCAAGTGATAGTTAGATAGATCTCGTAAATCTAACAAAACAATTGGTATGCCACCTAATGGTTCCCTAAAAAATCTTGATAGCTACTGTGTTCTGGGGAGCAGGGAACCAACATGGTGTAGTGGTTTGAGTATTGGATTAGGACTCTGGAAGACCAGGACTCAAATCCCTGCTTGGTAGCAAATGTTGAGGGAGGATAGAGATTGCAGGACAACAGAATCTGGAGGGCCACGTGTTTATATCAGTGTTCTAGGAAGAGAGCTTAGCTACCAGTTAAATAGGATAGTCTGTGCTTAACATTATGCTCATATGTACCTTACATGTTTTTGCATTGTGGTTGTATATTACTGCTGTTAGCAGCTTTGGGAATTTAGCAGGATAGAAGCTAAGAAATGAGGTGTTACTCTTTTGTAGAAGAGTGGCATTCTTGGAACTTTCCTTGTTAAATGTTTAAATATTGCATAGTTTAGGAGCTGCTGAACTTAACAGTCTCTCTTGTTTTTAAAGATTCCTACAATTGTTGACTACAGAGAAGTGCTGCTGAACATAACCCCCATGGACAGAAGAACTGTTTACCTCTACAGCTTTATCTGTGAACTTTCCCTCTTAAACACAGGCCTTTGCATATACTCTCCTGCCCGTTTGGCTGCAGCAGCCTTGCTGCTTGCCAAAGTATTGCACAAACAAGGTGAGAGTAATGGTTTTGCTCTTTAAAAAACAAAATTAAAATCATACAGTCAGCTCTCAGTGCCGCAGATTTGCTATCCATGGATCCAAGCATCCACGAGCGACAAGCCTGCATTGTCCCCAATAGTGGTGCATGCACGTGGCCGCGCTGTCATTATGCTTAGCCCCTTTTATACCTAGTGGACGCATGTGCACGCAGTGCCACTGGGGACAATGGAACTTGAGAATCCACAGATTTTGGTATCCATTGGGGGGGGGGGGGGGGGTTTCCGGAACAGATCCTCCACGGATAGTGAGGGCATACTATACTTGCTCCATGGGAAAACAATAACCACAGTTAGAAAAGTCTTTTAAAAGCCAAAATGCCACAAGAATGTGTAAGCTTTCAAGTTAATCAGAGTTGTAGTTTTTTTGTTTGTTTATTTGTTGTTGTTTTTTGGAACCACATTGCATGATGTGGAAAATGCCAGGCAGCAGCTGCCACATGACTGAGGCTGCTTCTTAGCTAGGTTTTTCTGCTTTAGGTGAGCTAAATTGCAGAAAGAAGAGTAAGAGCTTGAGTTGACAGTGGCTTTCTAGGAGTTGAGAAGGACAAACTGGCTTATTGAGAGCCCAGTCAGTGGGTCAGCAGTTCTTGGGATCAAAATCAGTTGTCAATGTATCAGTGTTTTGAGCATCAGGATAAATGTGGTTAACCTGTACGGTGCAGAGGCTTGTGAGAAATATTGGTGATTTGTTTCAATTTTGTTTTCTTCAGCTCATCCATGGAACAGTCAATTATCTGAAAGCACAGGATTTTCCCTTGAAGAGCTGATACCTTGTGTACTGAGCCTCCACAAGAAGTGGTAAATACCTTGGGGTGGGATGGGAGGGGTCAGAGAGTAAATAGCAATGAAACATGCTGTCTGGATATTACAGAACAGCTAGTGGTGGACTTGGAAGAGGCTTTGTACGTCCTATGTAATCTCTGAAGGCTGACCTTTCCTCTTCTGGCTCCAGACTATTGTTCTTCAGCTTCCTAGAATCATAGAGTTGGAAGAGATCACAAGGGATATCCAATCCAACCCCTTGCCACTCAGTAATACACAATCAAAGCACTCCTGACAGATGACCATACAGTTTCTGTTTAAAAACCTCCAAAGGAGACTCCGCCACACTGAGGCAGCATATTCCACTGTCTAGCAGCTCTTACCTTCGGGAAGTACATTACCTTCCTAATGTTTGGTGAAATCTTTTCCTGTAGTTTGAATGCATTGCTCTGTGTCCTAGGGGGGTTGCAGACTGCCAGAAATAGTGCAAATTGAGTCTACTTTTAGGGTTAGGGTAATTGCTAGGGAATCATGGGAATTGTTGTTTTTTCTGAGACATTGAGCCTTCTCTGTCAGAGAGCTCTGGTGCCACAATAAAATACAGTTCCCATGATTCCCTAGCACTAACCCTAACCCTAAAAGTGGACTCAATTTGCACTATTTCTGGCAGTCTGCAACCCCCATTAGTCTCTGGAGCAGCAGAAAAGAAGCTTGCTCCAACTTCAATATGACATCCTTTCAAATATTTAAATATAGCTACCATGTCACCTCTTAACCTTCTCTTCTCCAGGCTAAATATGCCCAACTCCTTAAGCTGCTCCAAATAAGGCGTGATTTCCAAATCTTTCACCATTTTGGTCACCCTCCCCTGCACATGCTCCAGGTGCCCAGAACTGAACACAGTTTTCCTCTTCTCATCTTGTGCCACATGTCATAGCTTAGTGCCGTTTGGAGGCTGCTTTTGGAGGATATTTGAGCCCTGGGCCCATGTTGCACCTCGCTGTGTCTCAGTTCATCAGGGCTACTGGTGCCACAGTATTTACAAGGTGTGACCACCTGCATGACTGATAGGACAATTAATTATTCCCCATTCTGGCTTTTGAGCTTTCCAGTTTTCCCCAGACATAGTTTTCAGATCTTTTCTTTCTTCTTGTCCACTGTCCCCCTGTAAGAATGGAGACTGCGTTGACATTGAGTCTGCTAACAGGAAAATTGAAATTTGAGGCTTGGTTTGGCTATGTAGTGGGGACTTTTAACAAATGTTGTTCCTATACTATTCTTGGTAGTTCTTTTAAAATGAGAGTGATTAATGTCTGAAAGGATTGTTTTTCTCTTTCCCAGTTTCCATGAGGATGTCCCAAAAGATTATAGGCAAGTGTCTCTCACTGCTGTGAAACAACGATTTGAAGATGAGCGCTATGAAGAAGTTGGCAAGGAAGAGGTACATCTAAGCTGTCTTTCAGTGGAGTGAGAAATAAGGCATCACTATCAGAGCCTGGTTGCTTATTTGGACTATAACATTGCCACTGGGGGATTCTGTAAGTTGTTGTCTAAGTAAGCAATTTCCCCAAGCTCTGGATACAGTGTTTGCATGTCTACTCAAATGTAAATCTCACTGAGTCAGTGGGACGTACTTCCAAGTAAGTGTTTGTGGAACTGCAGCTCAAATCTGAGTAAGGTGAAGTAACATAATGGGAAGTGTAGGGCATATGTTCATAATAATAAATTACACTGATAGGTCTTAACTAAATAATAATAATAACAAGAGGCAATTCACCTTTTTTGTCAACAAAAGTTTACTTGGAATGGAAGCATTAAGGAGCCAAAAAAACAGGCTGGATTGAGGTGTGTATATTTGTGTTTAACTCACAGTCACACTGATTAGAACTAGCCCATGTTGATTTGAATCAGCTTTCTTATTTAAGGTTGCCATGGAATACATGCACACCCAGGAGTGTTGTTTTTTTTTACATCATTATCCTGTGTTTTATTATGCAAAGCCTTTCCAGGTGACTTCTAAGTAACATCAAAATAAAGTGTAAAAACAGAATAAATATTAACACTATGTGGTCAGAATTCTTCCCATTTGACATCTGGGGGTAAATTTTCCTGTGGGAACACATGTTTGCCTTCAAGTAAACATGTATAAGTTTGCACCAGTACCTTGGGAGAACAGCTGAAAATGTAGATAGCTTTTTGGAAAGGGTTTTTGGGATGAAAAGTGACACTTGTCAGGGAATTTGGGTTAAGATATTGGGCAATAGGGCTGTTTTCTTATTTCACTGTTTATCCTAGGTAATGAGTTACAGCCAGCTCTGTTCGCTGTTAGGAGTGAAACAGGAGCATCCGGAGCCCGATGCTTTATACATGAATACAGTGGAAACCTTCCTTACTTCTCCATCAGGAAAAAGAACTAAAAGGCAAGTCCTCCATTTTAACAGGATAGGACGGATCTTCATTGCATTAATAATCTCCACTGCATGTTTCATTTGCTTTTTTGCAAGCCTCAATAAATCGGTTCATCAGGATGGGGGTAACACTGCCTTCTAACCTTGAAACTGGGGAGATAAAGAGGATCACCATATAAACTTTGTAGATAGCCTTCATGGGCCACTACAGTTTTAAAACTGGAAGGGCAGCTGGAGATTTCAGTATCTGTATAGCAAAGGCTTCACAAGCAAGGGAAAGGACTGGGGGCAGGTTCAGCTGACTTAAGCAACATGAGGCTCTTTTCTTGGCTAAGTTTACATCATAACTTTCCTCCAGTGAGTTCAAGGTTGACTATGGGGCTCTGCTTCTTCACACTTTCCCCTCAGAACAACACTGAGATTGGTGAAGCTGAGAGATCATGATTAGCTCAGTTGATCAGCTGGGGCTAGAACTTGGGTCTCAGTTGAAAATTTTGTCACTACATCATATTGGCTTAGCACAGCCTTTCCTGAGGGGTTTGGCCAACAAAGTCTGTTCCCTGGATTCAAGTAACTGCTTTGGGGGTGGGCAGTGCTACAGCTTTGTATTCCCTTGTTCCAGGAAGCTCCTTATTGTCTATATTGACAGTGTTGTCTTTTCCTGCAGTGTGGGGAAGCAAGCCTTCATTGGTCTGGCTGCTTCCTTGACCTCGGGTTTCGTAGGCAAGGCTTGGTCAATCAGGGGTCAGTCCCACCTTCCCAGTTCTCTCCTGACTGTTTGATTTGGGACAGGGCTTTAGTGCTCTAGCTAAATTGTACTTGGTTGACTAGATTTACTGATACTCTTGTAGAGATCTCTGGCTGAACAGTACCACCCTAATGGGTTAGGTTTGTGGTCCTGGCTTTTGGTTTCAGGCAGTCTTTTGTCTTTAACTGCTTACCACCATAACGGGGAAGGTTCAGTTGAAGGGGATGACCAATGTGCATAGCTCCAAACTTTCCTGTGGTGAGGAGTTGGTAAAAGGGAGCATGGGAGAGGTATGCTTGCAAGCGCACAGGATGTGGTCCACATAGCTCTATCTGGAGATGGACTCCTTTAGGATTGAAGTACCAGCTGAGGAGAGTGTGGCATGTGAGTTCACTCATGTGGCTTTGGTTGCATGAGTTGCAATGGACATTTCCATGTCCCCCACCCCTCACTCATAAATAGCCAAGAACTTCCTCATGAGTTTTGTCACTGTATTTTGCTAATTGCTGTCAGATGGTGGCAGCTGGGGGTTCCAGAGTGAGGGGAAGGAGCTGCAACTGTCATAGGTCTAGGGTGGTGGGAAGCACTTCAGGGGACAGCTGAACAGAGAGAGCCTGGATCAGGGAGATCTGAACTACCTGATATTTCACAGAATGTTCCAAATACTTTGTTGGCACCCGGTAGATGGATCTCTTTCCATTGCCTGAGAATCGCAAACTCCTCTAACTTGTATTGAGCTTTCAGACAAAAGGGGCATTAGCCTTCAACGCTCATGATCACTTGGCCAGGGGTGTTCTTGTGTTTTTTTCTCCATTTGTAAGAATGGAGGTAATGGAAGTAATTCTGATGGTGCCTCAATGGCCCAGTCAGCTGTGGTTCTCAGAGATGGTCAACATGCAGGTTCAGGAAAGCTGGGCTCTGCCAAACTGTCCAGATCGAGTACATCAAAGAGGTGTGCTAAATCCCAATTAAAATTGGTTACAGTGACACACTTGGAGGTTGAGCGGGAAAGGTTAGTGGTTGAAGGTGAATTCATTTATACTATTATTTGGCTAGGAGACCTTTCGCTAAATGACTATATGAAGCCACCTGCAGGCCTTTTATCAGTGGAGCTGGCATAAAGGGATAAGGCCCCAATCTGCATTGGTGAGATCCATGCTGGCCTTTTTGCAGGCAAAATTGGATAAAGGCCTTAGTACCAACGCTCAAGAGGCATGTGTCAGTTTTGGGGCCCTTGTGATGGCAAAACAGCACAAGCCACTCACTCCCCATCCTTATATACAGAGTTGTTTTCTGTTTTTGTATTTTGAGTGGTCTCCTTGATTTATCCAGAAACAGTGCATCGTTTTCTTTCTTGAAATTTGCATCTGGTGTTAAGACCTTTTGTGAGGGATCCTTTTGAATCCTTAAGGTCAAGTTTGGAGGATTTGAAGTTCCTTGCTTTGAAAGTATTGTTGTTGGTAACTATTACATTAGCTTGCAGGGTTTCTGAGCTGAAAGTGTGGTTGGTACATAAGAAACTGTGGTTTTTTATTAAGACACTGTTCTGTTTAGATTCTTCCTTTATCCCTAAGCACTGTGTCCTGAACTCAGCACTCAGGAGATTGTTCTGCCCTCTTTTTGTTCTGATCCTAGGAGGAGTGGCAGAGACTGAATATGCATTGGGCTCTCAATTTCTATTTGGAGAGAGATAAGGATTTCCAAATGACAGATTGTCTCTGTTTCCTTTCAGGAATCTACTAAAGGACAGTGGGTTCTTTAGTCTACTTTGTCTCATTAGTTGTGCATAGAGCTTATGTCCACAGCTCCTTGCTGATTCCTGGGGGGTTTCAAGCATATTCCACACATAGTGCTGCCATTTTGGTAGTGTTGGGTACAGTAACATCTTTGGTGGAGATTTGCAGAGGGGCTACTTGAGATTCTCCTTCGTCTTCTATTAGGCATTATAAAATTGACAAGTTTGCTTCTGCAGATGTGTCCAGCTGGATGTGTCACTGTAGCTGTATTTATAAAGAAATTACCCACCTGATGTGTTGACTACTTGTGTAGGTCTCAGCATAACAATTATCTCCCCACACTGCAAGAAAATGGAATAGTGGTACTTAACTGTGAAGGTTCCTTTTCTGCAGTAATGGAGAGAGAGAGAATCCCTCTACCCTTCATGGGTGGGTACTAGTGTTTTTTGAATAGTCATTGGTGTGTTTTTGTTTGTTTTGTTTTGTTTTTTCTTTATGTCCAAATCAATTCTATTGTGTTTCAGGCTTGAGAAAAATGCAGATCACCAGTCAGCCATTTGTTTTGGCATTGTCTTTCCAGAAGTCGGGTACTTTTCTGGAAGGGAAGAGGGAAGTGGAATGAATGGCTTTCTTGCAAATTAAGCCAAACCCAAGGATATTCATCAAAAAGGGCTTTTTAGGCTTTTACTTTAACCCTGACCTATGGCAAGGGCGAGTAGGCACCTCTTCCTCTCTTTCCCCTTTTAAGAATCTGTTTTTAATTCTTGCTTATAGGAGAAGAGAAGACAGTATCCAAGAAGACAGGGGAAGTTTTGTAACTACACCCACAGCTGAGCTGTCCAACCAGGAGGAGAGTCTTCTGGATAACTTTCTGGACTGGAGCTTAGATTCCTGCTCTGGTTATGAAGGAGATCAAGAAAGTGAAGGCGAGAAGGAGGGGGACAGTAAGCTGCTCTTGCTTGTCTTGCTGATACTGCCATTTTGGGATGTTGGGATCATGGGGGTTGAACATGAGCCCCACAGTGCTTTAATATTTGAACATTCCTTCTCAAAACAAACCCTAGAAGAATGGGGGGGGGGGTTATATGCAAGAAGGGTCTAGCATTTGGAAGTGGGGAGTTATATCACTTAATCATGTGAACCTACCTGAGTGGCATCCGCTGGCACCTTCTCTGGGTTGTCCTGCTGGAGTGGAGTGTCTGCTGTTTCAAGATGGTACCACCACCACCATTTAAAAGCATATTCTGGCAGAGTATTATTTTTAGCTGAAAAATATTTTGGGATTTGAAAATTTTGGAGAGGGTGCTGGGGGAACTTGGGGGCCCTATTAGGCCACCTCAGCTGTGAGCTCATAAGATGCACAATTCCCACCCTTTGTTTAGATCTTTTAAATTGCTGTTCTGTTTTATACTGATTTTATTTTGGCTGTTTATTTTTCATGGTTTAGTAACACTAGTGTATTGTGTGTTTTTATATTTGTATGTACAGTATTTTTATGGTCTTAAAATTTATTTTGTGTTTTGCCTATTATGTCTTTTTTAACCTCCGTAAATAAAATTGATGTAGCTTGTATAAATTCTCCCACAGAAGAAAGCTCTGAATGAGGTGTTTTTGTTTATATGTTGTTGTGTACTATAAGAAGGGCAAAATAATTGTAGCACTTAAAGTATGCAACAAAGATTCTTCTCTACATGATTTCAATAGAATCTATTCAGCCACCTAATTACATGGTTTTTCTATACAGTTACAGTTCCCAGCGGAGTTCTAACTGTGGTATGTATGGACCCGGAAGAACGTGGCAGCTGTTGTTGTGAAGAATCCAGTGATGAAGAGAGCCTTCCCAAAGAATGGTCTATGTACAGTTTCAAGAATAATGACCAGCCTGTTGTTGAGAGGAGGTGGCTCATGGGCCATACCCTACAAAAACCTGCTATTGATGTCAGCTCTGGCTATTCCTCAGTCAACAGTGCCAGCCCTAGCTCCACTATAGATTGCAACTTTGGTGCATCTCACAAAGCTACCTCAGTGCAGCCTCTGGGTCCAACTAAGGAAAAAGACCTATTGCTGCCCCATGACTCAAAATTGTGTTTACACTCTTCTAGATCTGAAAGAAGGCAAGCAAAACGGAAAAATGTGGCAGAGTACAACGAAAAGGAGAGAATGAATTTGGGCTTCCTAAGCCTCTGATGTCACAGCGCTGTATACCTTAAAGTTCTCTAAAGGAGGCACAAACATGGGAGGTTTATTGAGTGTCTGGGTGTGGTGGTGTATGTGGTTTAAGGCTGAATTTCACATGGTGGGCCATGGGCTGTGTAGCACTGATTTCTTCCTAATGTTTACTTGAGAGTTTTCCCAGGAATTTTGTCTGCTTATAGCTCATCTTGTGGTTAACCTTTGCAGCCCGAAGAAGGCTTAAGGTGTTAACAGGCTTAACTGTGGTTTCATATCTTCAGAACATGTGCAGTTGTTTTGTGGGCTGAGTGGTAGGGAATAAAAAAAAATGGCTTCTTTACTCCCTCTCCATCACAGTCTGCCCATTGTGCTAAATCATATCTGTTTTGGCCGATTCCATTGTTGCTTTTAACTCTGCCCTTACCCATTTTCCTTAGCAACATTCAACAGAGATATTGAGCAGGACTGGGAACATCTTTCCCTTTTTAAACATTAAAGAGAGAGTGGAAGTTGTACAAAAAGAGGAAGAACGCTCCCACCCCTCAGCCAGTCTCTAAATAAACCCTTATGTTTACTCTCTGTAAAGCCTCCCAGATGTTCTCTACTCAATTTTGTGGGAATATTTCCCTACCTCTGGGCTGAATATTTCAGACCAATCCTAATCTTCAGTATCACTAGAGCAGAGGTGGGAATTATGTGGCCTTCCAGATGCAGTTATACTGGAAGTACCAGGAGCTCAAACCAGTATAGCCAGTGGTTAAGATTGTTGGGAATTGTGGTCCAACATCTGGAGTGCTACATGATTCACATCTTTGTCCTAGTGAGCATATACCAACATTTCGTTTAAAGAGTTGATGTAGCTTGGCTTCTGTATGAGGCCTTGGTTACATGTTAGTATTTGGTATGCCAGAAATTAATCTGCACTGCCTTTTCATTCCTTTTGTTACTCCTAAACAGCATATTTGTTGCAGTTTACTGAGGAGCATATGCCCCTGTTTACCAATGTTTGTTTTCAAGGCTGGGTGCTATTTTTTGCCTAAGCAATGTGGTGGCCATTGTGTGAATCAGTGAGAAAATGTGTTGAATATTTTTCTGTCCTTTTTTCATTTGTGTTTTCCTTTTGTACTACTCTTTTTATATTTTCCCTTCCTCTGCTTATACTTTCTCCTTTACACGCAAAAATATAGGCCTTTGGTGTCTGATTCCTCCAATTTCAAGGGTCCAATTCTGCTATAATTAGTGTGGATGGGATTTTTTTTTCCTACTCAGAAATTTGATGACAGAAATTAAAGCCATAAATTTTATTGAAATTAAAGCTGGGGATGTATAAGTTCTATACTGCTTCCATGTTGGATGTCCTGTAGCTCCTTCACAGAAACTATTGAACGAATTGTCCTTCCAATCTGATAATCTGTAATTTTTTTAAGTTGTCATGGATATAGGGGCCTGAACATTGTTTTGTTAGACTAACCTATCTATGTGAGCAACACTTTTGATGGAATGGGTTCTACAGTTATCTGTGATTATTGTACTGGAAGTAAGAACTTTGGACAGCATCCTCTGTTCTGTCTATAGGGGTTTACAGTCAGGTTTTGTTTCTTTTGTGAATTATGTCTCCTTAGAATGTATGCCAAGGTACAAAATGTGTGCACTTGCTAATGACTACATGAATTTGAAGGAAAAAAAAAACACTGGACAGGCTAAATGAGTCCTTTTTAAAGAAGGTAATGTCAATGACAGTTCAAGTTCACTAGTGGTGATTTTTATATATATATATAAAAGCAAATCTTTTTTTATATACATTGACTCCTGACTTTATTTGTGGGTAATGGTGTTGCGATACTATCTGGAAGGACATGTGTGTTTTGTATCTTATTAGCTACATGAATAACAGTAGGATGGCTGCCATCAGTGCCACAATTGGGAAGGAGAAGGTATATGTTGCAGTGCCACCGATCTGAAACAGCTGAAAACGGAGCAGGAGAACTGCTAGAAGGACAGGTGTGAAGATGAGTTGGAAAGAGAGATACAATATCTTAACAATGTCCTGAATATAGGACTTTTCCTGAGGGGCTATAGTAGACATGACTTACTTTGGTTCATAAATGGTTTTAAATGTATTATAAATATCTCATTTTTTCTATTGGGATATTAGAAAGAGTAGACCAGAAAACTTTAACTAGTATTCAAAGTTCCATGTAACAAACCTCTGCGTCTACCCATCCGGCATTTGAGCTTTTTCTAATGCCCTCTACCTTTCCTAGCATTATTGTCTTTTCCAATGATTCATGCCTTCTCAGTGCTGTGGCCAAATTATGACAACCTGAGTTTAGTCTCCCTGGCTTCCAGGGAAAGTTTAGGCTTGATCTGTTCTAGAATCCATTTGTTTGACTTCTTGGCTATCTGCAGTATTCTCAGCCCCACATCTCACGAGTTTGGTGTTTTTTTTTCTGTCGGCTTTCTCAAATTGCGCGTCTGTACATTTGATGGCTTGGACTATCCTCACTTTAGTGTTCAGAGTTATATCTTTACACTTTAGGGACTTAATCTATATACTCGACTATAAGTCGACCTCATGTATAAGTCGAGGGCAGACTTTGGGGCTAAAGTTATAGATTTTTATATAACCCATGAATGAGTCACGAAATAGTGCAAATTGAGTCCAGGGTTAGGGTTAGGGTTAGGGTTAGGGTTAGGGTTAGGGAATCATGGGAATTGTTTTTTTCTGAGACATTGAGCCTTCTCTGTCAGAGAGCTCTGGTGCCACAATAAAATGCAGTTCCCATGATTCCCTAACCCTATCCCTAAAAGTGGACTCAATTTGCACTATTTCTGGCAGTCTGCAAAGGCCCTAAGTTACTATACCTTAACGCTTATCAAAAAAGGAACTTTCCCCTTCTCCGAGTAGAGTACCAAAAGGAAAGAACCGAGTGCATCCCAGAAAAAACTAAAAGAAGCACTAAGAGAAGCACCACCGCTGTCTATTTTAAGCCACTGTGGTGTCACTTCTGGCCTTTTTGAGGGTAGGAAAAAGCAGTGTGTTTTGGCACCATTTTCCTTTCCTCCATCCTTTGTTACATGTCCCTAAGTTTTACCCTTGACTCATTCATGGGTTATATAAAAATCCATAACTTTAGCCCCAAAATCTGCCCATGGATACATTGACCCATGGATACCCAGGTTTTTGAGGTCAATTTTTTGAGTAAAATTTCTAGACTTATGCATGAGTGTATACAGCAGTTCTTTCGCAGCCTCTCTTCCTAGCCTCTTAATATAAATTTCTTGACCGTAGTTTCCATTCTGATTAATATTTGATCCAGGGTATGGGAACTCTTTGACTATTTCAGTTTTCTCGTTATCTAAGATGAATTCTTGTAGATCTTCCATGGTTGTTTGTTTTCCATTTGTTCAGCATCAGGCCTTCCTCTTCCTCCTTCTATTTATTTGTATCCCACTCTTTTCCCAAAACTGGGACTCAAGAGTGGCTTCACAATATTAAAAAAAAAAACACACAATACAATTAAAAACATAGAAAAGAGGTGCATTAAAAAGGAAGTAAATTATTACAGAGTTAAAACAGATAGCTCTTAAAAATACATTTTAAAAAAGAGAAAATTGTATAAAACACTTTAAAATGAAACAACCTTGGCGCCTTCCCCCTTGAGATTTTTCAGGAGTTGCTCCAGGTCTTTGTTGGTTTCTGCCAGTAGTATTGTGTCATCTGCATATCTAAAGATGTTAATGTTATTTCCTATGAACTCTTCTCCAGCATCACATTTCAAATGAGTTAGTTTTTCTTCCTATCACTTTTCTTCACTGTTCAGCTTTTATAACCATACATAGAAATTGGAAATAACATGGCATAGACCAGGGGTAGGCAACCTGTCCCCTTTAAGGGCCGAGGGACTTCAGCTCCCAGAAGCCTCAGCCATGTTGGCCAATAGTCCCATGTCCTGGGATTCTGGGAGCTGAAGTCCCTCGGCCCTTAAAGGGGAAAGGTTGCCTACCCCTGGCATAGACAATCCTGACTGGTATTTAGTGATTTATCATCAATTATGGTATATTCATCCCTCCATATTTGCGGATTTGACTTTTGCGGATTTGATTATTCACTGATTTTGTTAATATGCTCCCTCTAGGGATATCTGGGTCCTCCAGCGCAACTCTGAAGGACCTAGAGATTGCTAGAGAGAACACTCCATTAGGCATTTGTAGCTCCTCCAGTGCAACTCTATGGTTAATGTCTGGCAAATGTTGACCACAGAGTTGCACTGGAGGACCTAGAGATTCCTAGAGAGGTGTTCTCTCAGATAAAAATATAGTGGTTTTGTTTTGCTGATCAGCCCTCCAGATAATAACCACAACTGAGCTTTTTAGCTATGATAATAATAATAATAATAATAAATGAATAATAGGGAGGGTGTCATTCAGCCCTCCAAATAACCACAACTGAGCTTTTTAACCATAATTAATAAATAAATTAATTAATAATAATAATAATAGGGAGGGAGTCATTCAGCCCTCCAAATAATCACAACTGAGCTTTTTAACCATAATTAATAATAATAATAATAGGGAGGGAGTCATTCAGCCCTCCAAATAACCACAACTGAGCTTTTTAACCATAATAAATAATAATAATAATAATAATAATAATAATAATAATAATAATAATAATAATAATAATAATAAATTAATAATAGGGACAGAGTCATTCAGCCCTCCAGATTATAACCACAACTGAGCTTTTTAACCATATTATTAATAATAATAATAATAAATTAATAATAGGGACGGAGTCATTCAGCCCTCCAAATAACCACAACTGAGCTTTTTAACCATATTAATAATAATAATAAATAATAGGGAGGGAGTCATTCAGCCCTCCAAATAACCACAACTGAGCTTTTTAACCATGTTAATAATAATAATAATAATAATAATAATAAATTAATAATAGGGGTCATTCAGCCCTCCAGATTATAACCACAACTGAGCTTTTTAGCCAAAATAACAACAATAATAATACAGTTCCCAGGATTCCCTAGCACTGAGCCAAGGCAGTTAAAGCAGTCTCAAACTGGGATTGTTTCTGCAGTGCGTTTTGGACCTAAATTCACGACTTTTTACAAAAACCTAAACTTGGGTCCCAAGCCAACTTGGGTCAGTGCTATGGAATTATGGGAACTGTAGTTTTGTGAGACATTGAGCCTTCTTTGTCAGAGAGAGTTCTGGGGCCACAATAAAGTCTGCGTCTACACGGCGGAATTAACGCAGTTTGACACCGCTAAATGCCCAGGCGGGCCCCCAACTGGGCGGGAGAGCTGAGGCGAAAAGACAACCGCTTTTAGGCCCACAGCCAGCCTCCCTTGGTGGCCTTTTTTCTGTGAGGAGAAGCCGGAGTCCGTCCGGGCTGGGAAGGAGGACCGTTCAAGGCGGCATGAAGGGCTCCAGGGGAGGACGGAAGAGGTCCCTCCCGGGGCCTGAGGGAGGCGACGCGCCCGCCGCCGCCAAGAAAGCGGCGAGTCCCCCGGGCGGCAGGTGGGTGAGGCCTTGAGGAGGCCCAAGCCGCGGGCTCGAGTAGCAGCTCTGCCCGCCAAGCGACCAGGGGCTCCGGGTTGTGGCGCAGCAAGCGGGAACCCGCTCACTCCGGTCCCTAAGGCCTTCCTTGTGAAAGGAAGGAGTGTCTGCCCCAGTGAAAGAACCTCAGCCGTTGGACACAGCAGGGCTATTGTTGTGCTTTTAAAGTATTTATCTGCGGAGGTTTCTGGTGGGACCCCCAAAATGCCAGGGAAGAGGCCCAGAGGGCTGGTGGGATGGGAGACTTACGGTCCCAAACACACTGCAGGAATGATCCATTCTCAGACCGCTTCAACTGCCCTGGCTCAGTGCTAGGGAATCCTGGGAACTGTAGTTTCATTATTATTATTATTATTATTATTATTATGGCTAAAAAGCCAGTTGTGTAAGTGGGAGGGGTGAATGTCTCCCTCCTATTTTTGTTGTTGTTGTTATGCTGGCTAAAAAACTCAGTTGTGAAATCTGGAGAGCTGAATGACTTCCCCCCCCCCATTTATTATTATTATTATTATTATTATTATTATTATGCTGGCTAAAAAGCTAAATTGTGGTAAACTGGAAGGCTAAATGACTCCCTCCCATTATTATTATTATTATTATGGCTAAAAAGCTCAGTAGTAGTAATCTGGAGGACTGAATGTCTCCCTCCCATTATTATCATTATTATGCTGGCTAAAAAGACTCAATTGTGAAATCTGGAGGGCTGAATGACTCCCTCTCATTATTTATTATTATTGTTATTGTTATGCCAGCTAAAAAGCTCAGTTGCGGTTATTATCTGGAGGGCTGAATGATTCCCTCCCATTTATTATTATTATTATTATGGCTAAAAAGCTCACTTGTAGTAATCTGGAAGGCTGAATTATTCCCTCCCATTATTATTATTATTATTATTATTATGCCAGCTAAAAAGCTCAGTTGCGGTTATTATCTGGAGGGCTGAATGATTCCCTCCCTATTATTATTATTATTATTATTATTATGGCTAAAAAGCTCAATTGTGGTAATCTGGAAGGCTGAATGACTCCCCCCCATTATTATTATTATTATTATTATTATGCCAGCTAAAAAGGTCAGTTACAGTTATTATCTTGAAGGCTGAATGATTCCCTCCCATTTATTATTATTATTGTTATTATGGCTAAAATAATGACTCACGGCAGTTAAAGTGGTGTCAAAGTAGATCATTTCTGCGGTGAGGATGCAGCCTGGGTGTTTTACCTGTAACTTGTTTCTTTTAAGGACTGAGTCAAAGTAAATCATTTAAAAATATGACAGTGGTCCTAAATCAATGGCTGATGTCAGTCGTGGTCTGGATGAGGGCAAGGAGACAAAAACTTCAGACGGAAGAGAGCTGGTCCAGGTCAATTAAAAGGCAAATGAGGGAACTGGGATCCAGTCTGCGCTATATGGATTCTCTTTAGAGACTTTGGTTTGCCACTGGGATATGTTCCTGGGTTCAGATTGGATTTGGAGGTCCACATTTTGGCAGAGTTCAGGAGTGTGTGTTTCCATAGATAAGACTAGTGCACCAGCCACACCTATGCCTTGGGATTATCTGATCTGGCCATGCTAATAAGAACAGAAGATGGAGAAACAGAATGGTTCCCAATTGGCAAAGGATTCAGACAAGGTTGCATCCTTTCACCCGATCTGTTCAACTTGTAAGCAGAACATATTGTAAGAAAAGCAGGCTTGGACACAGAAGGAGGAGGAGTGAAAACAGGAGGAAGGAATATCAACAATCTGAGATATATAGATGACAGCATAATATTAGCAGAAAACCTCACAGACCTGTAACACCTACTTAGGAAGATCAAGGAGGACAGTGCAAAGGCAGGCTTAATGCTGAACATCAAGAAAACAGAAATAATGACCACCGAGGACCTTCACAAATTCAACCTAGACAATGAAGAAATAGAAATAGTACAAGGATTCCCATCCCTGGGATCAAACATTGATAGAAATGGGGACTGCAGTCAGGAAATCAGAAGAAGACAAAGAATGGGGAGGGTAGCTATGAAAGAACTAGAAAAGATCCTAAAATGCAAAGATATACAACTCAGCACAAAAGTCAGAATCATACAAGCCATTGTATTCCCTATGACCATGGATGGATATGAGAGCTGGACAGTCAAGAAAGAAGATAGGAGGAAAATCAATGCCTTTGAGAGAATGTGGGGCTGGAGAAGAGTGCTGAGGATCCCATGGAGAGCCAAAAGGACAAACAAATGGGTCCTAGAGCAGATCAAGCCAGAAACCTCCCTGGAAGAAGCCAAGATGACAAAACTGAGGCTGTCGTACTTCGGACACATCATGAGAAGAGTGGACTCTTTGGAAAAAACAATAATGCTGGGGAAGGTGTAGGGAAGGAAGAAGAGAGGAAGGCCACAGGCCAGATGGAGGGACTTTATTATTAAGGAGGTCACGATGGGGATTAAGGGCTTGCAGGATTTAAGCAGAGCAGGGGAGGACAGAGGGTCTTGGAGATGTCTCATCCATAGGGTCACCATGAGTCAAGATCGACTTGAGGGCAGTTAACAACAACAACAAGATGGTTTGTTATATCCTGGTTGGACTGCCTTTGAAAAGTGTTTGAAAACTTCACCTGGGCCAGAGGGCTGGTGGTGGTTACATGAAATTTGGTTCTTATGATTAATTACTTCACTGGCTACTGGTCTGTTTCAAGGCACCATTCAAAGTATTAACATGTAAAGTACTGTACAGCACAGGGGACCATACTCTCCCTTACAAGCTGACCTGGCTTTTAAGATCTTCAGGGCTCGTTCTTTCAATCCCACAACCATCCAAGATGCATTGTTGGGGACACAAAGAGAAAGCTTTCTTGGTGAAGGAGGATAGGCTGGCCCCCTCTCTCCTTGTCCTCCTGCTGGCAGACGAAATCCCTTATTTTCCTGCGTATAAGACTACTTTTTTACCTGCAAAATCTGTGGCTAAAGTGGGGGGTCGTCTTATACGCCGGATATAAGGATGATGAGGATAGAGGTGCTAAAACTCTATATTTTGACTGGAAAAATGGGGGGTCATCTTATACATGGGTCATCTTATATGCCGGAAAATACGGGTACTTTTTATTGAGGTTTGTGGTTTGCGTGTTGGACCACGGCATTCAAAAAGGATATTGAGAAGCTGGAGCACATCTAAAGGAGGGCAACCAAAATGGTGAAGGGTCTGGAAACCATGCCTTATGCAGAGAGACTTAAGGAGCTGGGTATGTTTAGTTTGGAGAAGAGATGGTTAAGAGGTGATATGATAGTCCTGCTTAAGTCTTTGAAGGGATGTCATACCGAGGATGGAGCAAGCTTCTTTTCTCTTGCTCCAGAGAATAGGACCCAGAACAATGGATTTAAACTAGAGGAAAAACGATTCCACCTACACATTAGGAGGAACTTCTTGACAGTAAGCTGTTTGATAGTGCAACGCATTCCCTCAGAATGCGGTGGAGTCTCTTTCCTTGGAGGTCTTTAAACAGAGGTTGGATGGCCATCTGTTGGGGATGCTTTGTTTGTGAGTTCCTGCATGGCAGGGAGTTGGATTGAGTGTCTTCCAACTCTATGGTTCTATGACACTGAAGATCAAGATTCGATTCTCTGCTGGGCCATGAAATCCACTGGGCTTCACAGGCTTGAGCCTACTTTTTCAGATGTATGTAGGCTCAAATCTACAAAAGCTTATGCTACCAGCTTCTTTCTTTCAGTTAGTCTGAAAGGTGCTACAAGATCCCTTTGCCTTCTAATGGGAGAAAGATTGTGTGAATACATATGATTTGTGCAATACCAGCAATACTGATGCCCTGTTAACTTGCACACACATTTCCTAGGCACAGTTTACCCAACACAATAAGTCAAGGAACCATAGAAACCCTGCATTATTGGTTATGGCAGCATCTGATGCATGCTGACTGATCACTCCCACTCTGTTTGGCTAAACAAATCACAACAGTTTGGTCTGTGGTTTATTGTACTGTGAGAATCCTGGCTCAGGTGCCATTCTATTTGTTTCTTTCCCAACAAACTAACAAAGAATTCACATTTTATTTTCTTTGCTTTTTTTATGATTATGTGCTAGTTTTCTTTCTGGCTTGTTGGGGGGAAAAATCACAACAGCAACTGTGCCTAGATTTGCATAAGAGGATAAACAAATAAGGCAGAGGTCCGTGGTTTGTTTTGTTGCTGCTAGTTGCAGCTCTTCCCTCGTAAACCAGGATTCCCACAAATCCCTCACTTACTAATGTTGTGTGACTGTGGTTTGTGCACATGTTATACATGAGCTCTACTGTTTTATCTAAGCATTGTGATAGCTCATCACAACAGAGCTCATACTCTTTAACTATTGCGTTGTAGACTACCTCGATCAGTCAAGACAGACAGTTTGTGCCCATTTTAAAAGTAGAAAGTGGTTTGAGGTTTGTTTATTTTTTTATATTGTGAGTAAACATCTCTGTTTGTTTTTGCTTTCATTGATTCTGTGTCTCTCCATTATGATAAAGCAAAAGTAACCACTTGTGAGCAACAGAGCCTCGTCTAGATGAAGTTGTTCACAGATGTAACCACCAAAACCAAATTAAGATATATTTTTTTCTATTTTGACATTGATTTGTTTCTCTATGTCTTTTCCCCTTTTCATTTTTTCAGAATGGTCAATTTTTGTCCGCAGTGTGGACAGAGAGTAGAGACAGTGTTTAACTTTTGTCCTTCATGTGGAGGCAGATTACCTACACAAGAAGAAGAGCCTATGCAAATCACACCAACTCCTTCACTGAAAGGTATGAATATTCAGTCAAATGTAGATCTCTGAAACAGAAACATTGCCTGTCTGGAGGCCAAGCAATATTCAGTAGCTAATAACTGTGCACCTGGCAGCAGGTACTTGCTCCTGCTTCTACTGTTGCCGTACACCATTTTAAATAGGGAATTATAAGTCTTGCTTTGCATTTGCGTCTCTGCAAGCTTTGCCTCCAGGCATGGGATTCTTCCTGCTCCCCTGCCTCTGTCTTTTCCAGCAGCACCACCATCAAGGCTTCTTTCTTCAGACTTTTACAGATCCCTGTGGAAGACGTTGTGGGTCCCTAGGAGGTCCATGGGCCACAGGTTAAGAATCTGTGCCTTAGGAGATTGTAACCAGATATGTTCCAGTGAATCTATACATACACATCCTGTCCAGCACCTTCTCTATTGATTTTGTGTATGGACTACTTCAAGTACACATTCATTGTTGCTGCTAAAACAAATTTAAAGAGTGGAAAGGACCAAATCCTGTTTCAGTGTTCTTCTGAAATTACTAGTGTTAAATCAGACCCCCACACTAGTTTTGACTATTTGTTTAACAAAACATTGTTCTATTTCTAATTCTGATTTCTGATTCTCAAGAGAAAATCAACTCATTTGAAATGTGGTGCTGGAAGAGAATTCTATGAATGGATACCGTAGATTGCCAAAAAGACAAACAAATAGGTCCTAGACCAAATCAAGCTTTAACTGTTCCTAGAAGCCAAGATGATTAAAACTGAGACTGTTGTACTTTAGACAAGACAATAATGCTTGGTAAGGTAGAAGGCAGTAGGAAAAGGGGAAGACAACAGTACTGCTGAATAGACTCATCCAAGAAAGCCACAGCTTTCAAGTTTGCAAGACCTGAACAGGGCTGTTAATAACTGGGTGTCTTGGAGGATTGTCATAAGTCAAAGTCAACTTGACAGGAATTAACATCAAACAAATATTTCTGATACTAATCCAGTCTGTTTACTAGTTTCTGTTACACATCAGGTGTCAGGATCAGAGTGCTTCAGAATTTCTACTAGCCATGCCTGCTAGTCAGTGAAGAGTGGAGTATAAATATTCCTAATAATAATAATAATAATAATAACAACAACAACGATGATGATGATGATGAACCTGCTTTGCTTTGTATTACTGGATGATGAGTTATGTCATACCTTTGATGTTTCTGGGTAGAAGAGATTTTAATCTTTCTTAGTGTTGGGTAATGAGAAGATGTAAAGGAGAGATAATAGGCTTCAGGAGCTGCTAAGGACAGTCCCATGGGAATACTTGGTACAGAGAGAGACAGTGGGCCAGTTCTGGAAGGAGGATGTTTTGGAATGGAGCAATTGAGCACACAAAAAGTTTTGAATTGTTCTGTGCTTTTAACAACAACATAGCCATGCTATGAATGGACTGAAACACTTTAGTGGAGTGGAAATTTTTATTTAGTTATTTTTAAACTTTGGATGCTCCAAAAAGGGCTAAGGGAAGATACAACTGGGGCAAATATTTTGATACCTGAATGCCAGATTCTTAGCATTCCTCTATATCTTCAGGTGTGCAGCCCATTTTGCTCCTAACTACTAAGCTGCCTGACTGTCCTTATTTGCTGTCCAAACACAGCAGAGGGATGCTCAGATATAAAGTTCTTGAATTGAACTGCTGGCATCAAGCCTACCTTTAAAAAACCTTTGTCAATCTGATAATGTCACCTTTGTTTTGCTCAGGGCTAAGTCAGGAAGTCCAGGATCAGCTGCAAAGGCTTCCTGCAGAGAAAAAGGTGCACCTGTTTTTACCGGATGAAGAAAAAGCCTCTGCTTCAGTTAAACAAGGCATTGTACAGACCTCGGCAGTTATCCTGTCTCCCAAAGCAAAAGGTCAGGATTGCTGGGCATTCCAAAGATTATCCTTTGCAGACAACACTGCTTGCTCATGCCCCTGGTAGTGTTCAGTTATGGATTTCCAGACTCCTGATTTGCTGTTGTTTTCTGTGCTCCACATATAAATAGAAAACATGCCAAAAGTTACAGTTTTTCTGAGAAAATACCATCATACCTAATTGACTCTTAACTATATCTTGTTCCCATTGCTGCTCTGCCTCTGGACTTTTCATTAAATTCATCACACCTTTATCCTGGTCTTCCTCCAAAGAACTCAGGGAATCATATCTTTAAAAAAAATAATCACAAAACTGCTACAAGGTATCCTAGACTGAAGCAGTGACTGGCTGAAGATTACCCCTTGAGGGTCATAGCTAAGCAAGGTGTTATCTCAAATCTTCTGAATTTCAAGCCAGGATTATTGGCCTTGCCACAATGGCTATGTTAGAACAAATACTTAAATAAATACCTAAAATGTATATCTTTTGTGGTAGCAGTGGACATAAATCAGAGAAAGGACTGCAAGAGTCATCTAGTCTCAACCCCCTGCCATGCAGGAATACACAACTAAAACACTCCTGAGAAATACCCACCAAACCTCTGTTTATAGATCTCCAAAGATATGTTGAACAGCTCTTACAGTAAAATAATAATAATCCTTCCTAATGTTTATTAGGAAAATCCTCTTCTTGGCCTTTTAATTAAGATCAAATATACTAATGTTTATGTATTTTCTTATATTGTAAATGCATTGGTCTAGTTTCCGAAGCATCAGAAAACAAGCTTGCCCCATCTTCGACAACGCATCCCTTCAGATATTTAAAGATAGCTATCATGTCCCCTCTCAGTCTTCTCTTCTCCAAGCTAAACATAGCCAGCTCCCTCAGTCATTCTTCATAAGTCTTGTTTTCCAGAACTGTTACCATCTTGGTTGCCCTCTGGACAGATATTATAATTATAAGGAAACAATCACCATTAGTATTTGTATAGTTCTTGAGCCCAATATTAAAAGCACTTCCTGTTTGTTATCTTGTTATATTCAAGTAGTAGATAAATCTCAGTATTTTAGATAGAAGGTGGGAGAGTAGTGTGTTTAAGGCAGGGTAGGCAAAAGGCAGATCTGGACTGAGTATTTGGCAGTAGATAGATAGACAAGGATTTCTGACTCCCATTTTAACATACTATTGTTAGTTTGTTTTAGCAGTAGCAACAACAAAATAACATATACCCAGCTTGACATGTGTTGTTTTTTGTGCGAAAAGAGTATGAGCTCCTTACAGGTCTGATATCAGAACAAATTCCTAGGTGTACATTTTTGGCACCACTTACAATGGATCCAAGTGGATCCCAGAAGCCTCAGGTCTGCCCCTTCAGGCCTACAGCAACCTGAAGAATTATTGCAGTAGTGAAATTCATACCATGTTATTCCTGATGTACGCCTCACCCATTGTCACTATACAGTCGCCCCTCTGTTCTCACAGACTTGAGGTCCATGGTTTTGAATATTCATGGAGGGGTGACCTCCATTAAAATCAATGGGATGCGCCCCCACGGGGGCTCACCCCATTCAAGCCTATGGGGCTTAAATATTGGTGAGTCTCCATTTTCTCAGGGGGGTCCGGAACAGATCCCCTGCAAAAACGGAGGGTCGACTGTACTACCTCCCAACACCTTCCATGTAGATTGATGGAAGAGGCATAGAGGGAAAGCTGTTTTGTAGTTCCACATTTCTGCTACAGGAAGTGTCTTTTATAAGTGATGCAGGCTTCCTTCTTGCTTGGAAGGCTGTTGAAGTAGCAGCAGCAACACAGTAATGTTGTAATTGGTATGTGAATGATGGATGGGAGACTTGACAGCAGCAGAGCCTGAGGGCCTTTGCAGACTGCCAGAAATAGTGCAAATTGTGTCCACTTTAAGGGTTAGGGTTAGTGCTAGGGAATCATGGGAATTGGGTTTTTTTCTGAGACTTTGAGCCTTCTCTGTCAGAGAGCTCTGGTGCCACAATAAAATACAGTTCCCATGATTCCCTAACCCTAACCCTTAAAGTGGACTCAATTTGCACTATTTCTGGCAGTCTGCAAAGGCCCTGAGTTCTTGTCAGGCAGGCTTCAGACTTGATTTAGGCCGGAATCATTTACTAAAGAGGTAGGAATGTGAGCACAGTTAGCATTTTAGTTTATTGTTAACAACAAAGGGAGAGAGATATGACTGTCTACACTGAAATATTGTGATAAAGGGGCTTACAAATGTAAGTAAACAGTTGTTTGTTTGTTTTTTCATTCGGAAAGCAAAGCTCAGTTCCCGATCTCCCAGGAAGGACAGAAGTGCTTTTGTGAGACCTCTCCCAGAGGGTCAGATCCTGACTGACCTGAATGATAAGCAGTGGATTCTTAAAAAACTTCTGAGCCAGAATGACCATGGGATGATGTATGAAGGTATAAAATGTGCTTACATATAACATATTGGGTAGCTTATGCAGCTCTGTTCTGTGCTCTACTTTCTGCAAGAAAATCTGTCTTTATGGCGAAAATAAGATATGTACATCTGCCCTTATATGTGGACCATAATAATTTCTGTGGACTTATTTCAGTTTATTGTTTCTTTTAAAGCATGATTTTACATTTACAGTAACATAAAAATAGGGAACAGTCCTTAGAAAAATATTTCAAACACAAATGTATAAACTATAAGTAGGCACAATAGAAAAGGAAGTAGCAGCAGGAACAGAAAAAATAGAATGTTATTGGATGCTAACTGTGCTGATATGGCAAGGAAAGCTAAAAGTTATTAGCAAAGCATTATATATACAGGCAGTGGGAAACTGTATACAGGCCTCTCATTCCTCTTTCCTTCCCATTTCACATCAGTGGAGTAAAGAAGCCATAGCTTCATGTTATGCTTCTCTTTCATTTTCACCTAAAGAAACCAAGATTCATATGATACCTTCAGATCAAGGTTTAAAGCAAGATGTTTTGGCTATGTATATGAATGGAAGCAGTGAAAGAAAGTAATAAAACACCAAAGCACCTCTGCTGTAGGTTCTCATAATTTTTTTAAAAAGCCCAGAACATTTAAACTTGGTATCTAAAACTTAGAAAAAAGCTGCACATGGAGAACTGTACTGTGTATTCATAAGTGAGATTCCATAAATAGGACATAACCACCAGAAAGGTTTTTCCCCATCATGATTCACCTAGAGAAAGACCTCTGATTAAGATCTTAATCCTTGTATAAGCTTATATAAAAATAGGTGTTCCTTTTCCTCATAATTTGTCCTAGTGTGAATCTTGCTTTGCCTTGCTGCCCACTTAGCTGAACAGGTGGTATTATTTCCAAAATGCTGTTGACATCATATGCATGTATTCTATGCCAACCAATTCCCAGAGGTGCTTGCTATGGTTGAAACAGACCAAAAGGGCCCATTTTCAAAGGATATTACAAGGTAGAGATTTTGTCATCCAAAGCTGCTTCTCACTTAGCATCTTATATGGATAGGTTTTCCAATCTAAAACATCACACTTCAGATATTATTCTGTTTTAATTTCCTGATTTGTTAATCTAGATTAAGATAGCATTACCAGGATCTGTGTGCTGATGTGCAACAGAGAAAGAGATGTTGGGGGTACATTATGACACTAGACTTTGGTGCCTGCATAGTTTAGAGAAGAGCTTGGAAATTATACTTTTGAGGTACCAATTTTTTTAATGAATTTTTGGGGTCCAAACATTAGCTTGCTTTTCTATTGGTAGAGTCTGTTTACAAATCAATAGAAGCCTTGCTTCTAACAATAAACTGGGAGCTGGAATGGAGAAGTCCTCAATGACAGTATTTCCAGTCAGTCAAAGTAAGGGGTTAGAACTATTAGAGCACTGTTGAGGCTTGTTAGGGCCTTCATATGAAAACATTGAACTCTGTATTTATCTATAACCTTCATTTATTTCATCCTTTCACAGCAAAGTCAGCATCTGGAGCCTGCCCTCCTAAGCAGAGATACACCCTCAAACTTGTGAGTTCAGATCTCTGTGTCAGGTGTAACACAGAACATTACATACACCGAAACTAGATTGGGCTTGGCAAATCCAAAATGGAAAACATAGCAGGAGGCTTATAGCAGGGGTGGGAACTAGTGGCCTTACCCATGTTGATTGATATGGACTAACCCTCAACCCTCACAAATGGCCAGGATAGTTGTGGCTGTTGGGAGTTGGATGGCCACTGTTTCTCCAGCCCAAGTTTAAAACCTCTCTCTCTCTCCCCCCCCCAATGGGTTCCAGAAATCAGTAAAACAAAGGACCCTAAGAGTGAGATCTCACATAGATAATGGAAGCAGGACAGGCTTAGGCAAGGTGAAGGGAATGGAGAACTCCAGCTTTCCCCAAGAACAGAGAAAAATATTAGTGGCCTCTTTGCTGTCTGCTAGAAAGATCTTTTGACCTCCAGATAATCTGTAATGCTGTACCTTAGACCAGTGCTGCTGTTTGCCAGGCATGCCTGAAGCAAGCAAGAGCAAGAATCCTTAAGACAAGAGAAGGGAATCTAATAATAATAATAATAATAAATTTTTGTTTATAGCCCGCCCCTCTGCTCAGCAATCGGGGCGGGTTACAGCATTTTAAAACATACAGAAATTCCTTTTGAAATTATACACCCCAAATATTTTTTCTTCTGTTCCCCGCCCCCAGTAGCCCAGATCCTTATATATCTCTCTACATTGTTAAAGCATGAATTCTTTTCTATTCTACTTCCTGTTCTCTTAGACTTAAATGATAATCATTATCCAATTAAACTTGTAGGCAACCTGCTTGATCATATTCCTCTGTAACCTCTCCTGAAGGTTACAGAACCTCTACAGCAGGGGTAGGCAACCTAAGGCCCGGGGGCCGGATGCGGCCCAGCAAGGCCTTTGGACCGGCCCCAAACCGGTCCTGCCGCCCCCCCCATGATGATATTGATTATTGTTGTTATTACTTGTTCTTGGGGTTTTCTTGGCAAAATCTTCACAGGGGTTTTGCCATGGCTTTTCTGGGGCTGAGAGAGTGTGCATGCATTTTTTTTAAATTTTTTAATTCTTTTTTAATTTTAATTTTTTATTTATTTATTTTTGGTGCTTCGGCCCGTCAATTGTCTGAGGGACAGCAACCCGGCCCCCAGCTCAAAAAGGTTGCCTACCCCTGCTCTACAGAATCACTTCTTAAGGACAGGAATAGCAAAGGACAAGACACAAAGGGAAATGAGTAACAACCAGTAAATAGATGGCTAGAGACTATACTAGGAGTGGAGATAAAAGCTTTGTAAGGTATCCTGACTCCAACTTTAATATCAGAAAAGCCTTCACTTTGTGTCATTTCAGACTTCCCATCAGGATTTGCTCATCTTAAATGTTTTGTCCTTATATTTTGTCCAGTAATCACAAAGAAGAAATACTTCCCCTCTTCTTTAAAAAGCAAAAAGATGGATTGTTCCATCTAATGAGTTTGTAGGATACTAAATGCACTCAAATGCATTGTTAGTTATGTTTCTACAGGAAGGCATTCCTAGTAGCATTCTATCCTTCCTTCCTTCCTCCATATGTCTCTGACTACATTTCTCTTCCACTACTTCATTTCCCATCTGTAAAACAAAAATGAAAGTTGCACTGTCTGAGAAGCCTATTGTATTCTGATAATCAAAGAGAAGGTGGTGATGAGGCATACAAAGGTATATCAGTGCCAACTCTAGTCTTTCTTCTTAGGATTGCAAAGAGGGTAAGATCTTCAATGAACAAAATTTCCTGCAGCGAGCTGCAAAAAAAGTTGCAGGTAAGACTTTGTTTGAGAAATTAGGGCAGGCATTAATTGTCCCACATCACAAAGGGACATTGGCTCACAGTTTGCTCAGACTTGAGAATCATTTTTTTTTTTACTTTTGTTTCTGTTTCTTCTGGCGTATACTAAGGGCAAATGAGGGTATCTGGTGTTTTTTTCTTTAGTTCCGGTATTGCAAATGGACTTAAACCTGCAACTAACAAATACTGATGCTATCCTCAAAAGAGCAGAAATGTGTCTTTTAAAGAAATGTAACCTTTTATGTTTTGAATTCCAAGTGGCATGTTTTTGCAAGAACAAACATATTTTTATCTCTATCAGAGTTGCTCCTGGATTTAAAACTTATTTACCTGTCCGCTTTTAAAGATTGTTGGTGCAGTGATATTTCATTTTATGTTAGACATGAAGGCACTTCTGAATAGCAAAGGGGCAATTGCATATTTGTACTCGTGGTAAATGATTACTATCTAATTTTTTTAACATTAACACAGAATGAGTAAAAGTCTATTACATACATTCCTCATAGCAATGCAGTAAATTGTTGATGTAAAGCTTTTATCAGCCTGGATGAGTCTACTTCTGTTTACTCACACCTCTGGCAAAACTGTCTTTAACATGTTATCTCCCTTTTCAGTAGAGAAATGGAAGAAACAGCATTTAGTACCACTGCTGGGGATCCCTGAGTGTGTTGGTTTTGGCCTCCATAACGGTTGCTACAGGTGAGGCAGCTTTGACTAAGGCATTCTTGTGTATCATCTATCTCTTTACTGCCCGTATTCCTCCTTTGTCCAATGCCATTGTATTTCCACCACCACTTCTGCACTTATTTCATTGCCTTTTTCCCTGTCTTTTGTACAGTTCATGAATCCATTCTTCCTTTGCCATTACTTCCTTTATTTGCTTTCTGTGAGTGCAAAAGTGCCCCCTGGCAATCTGTCTTGCCATAGTGAATGTGATGTGTTCACTTAAGATTGAACTACACAAATGTAATCTGGAATGATCAGACTCCCCAGATGTAATCCCCCAGAACTTGGATTTCTTTGGTAGTTGATTCTGCGGTCATAGGTAGGTGGAGAAAACCTTTTCCTCACTTACAAATCTTCCCAGCCATAAAAGAGATTTTTTTTAAAAAAAAAATACATTTTATCTGAGGTTGCTGAATGTTATAAGCAACTGTGCAGTGTGAGAACACAAAAACCCTTTCCCTGGACACAAACTCATACAGTAGTTACAAAAAAAATAATAAGAATAAGAATAAAAATACATAAGCTAACTGAAGGAGTTTCTAAAAAATCAAAATAAAGCAAACTACCCTAATTGCATGTAGCTAAGCATTCTAGCTGTTCACTTTTCTGTGGGTTCTGCTCTCAGTGTCCCGAAGCAAGAATGCCACTGAGTTGTTCTGGGCCCTGTGACTGAAACCCAAGAACATTTGCAACCACGTCCTCTTTCTTCCAGTGCAAGAGTCCAAAGAGGAACAGGATATTGTTGTTACAAAGAAGGAAAGGAAGGGCCTTTGCAGACTGCCAGAAATAGTGCACATTAAATTGAGGCACTGCCCTGGCTCAGTGCTAGGGAATCATGGGAACTGTAATTTATTGTGGCACCAGAGCTCTCTGACAGAGAAGGCCCAATGTCCCAGAAAAAAATACAATTCCCATGACTCCCTAGCACTGAGCCAGGGCAGTGCCTCAATTTAATGTGCACTATTTCTGCCAGTCTGCAAAGGCCCGAAGTCTCTGAGCTCACTCTGGAAACGGACCAGTAATATTTCTTCCCTATTTTTTCTCTGGACTCAGCTCTATGATCTTCATCCTTTGCAGGCATTAAGCACAGCTTACGTTTATGAAGTAACTGTTATAACTATGTAGTCTAACCTGTTTTCTTCCTAAAAGATTACAGGGTTAACCGTTACTTTCCCCTTCCTTATTGTTTAATATATTTAATATGTCATTTTCTTAATTCACTTAGGCAGCACCCACACTGCAGAAATGATCCACTTTGACACCACTTTAACTGCCATGGCTCAATGCTATGGAATACTGGAGTTTTGTAGTTTGTTGTGGCACCACAGCTCTCTGATAGAGAAGGCAATATGTTTTACAAAACTACAAATTCCAGAATTCCATATCAAGTGATGTCTGACTGGATTATTTCTGCAGTGCAGATGCAGCCTTACTCTCCTTTTTTCCAGAAGGGCAAAATACTGACTGATCTTAGTCCTGCTCAGGACTTCCTTTTTTGTATTTAATCTTTCCTTAGTGTTATACTACTCCTTTTCATCCTCCCATTTTTAGTCTTCTGATAATACTACATATTATAATACTGGCTTGGAGAGGGCGGTAGTCTCATTCTGGGAAGTCATGGCCATAGAGCTGCAGTAAGCTGAACCGAGATGAACTTTCTTCTTCTCATTTAATACATATTACTGATAGTTTTTACTTTCAGCTTTCAAAGGAACAGAAGAGGAGTTAATTAATACAGAGATGGTGGGTTATAAAAATGGCTAGACATTTCCAACAAATAGGTTTTTGTGGTTTTTTCGGGCTGTGTGGCCATGTTCTAGAAGAGTTTCTTTCTGACATTTCGCCAGCATCTGTGGAGTTTTGTAGTTTGTTGTGGCACCACAGCTCTCTGATAGAGAGGACTCCTCACGAGGGTAACTTGGAATTCATCAGCCTTGATAGCCACAAAGGAGCTGGTGAGTTTCCAGCCCTTGGAAGTAGATTTCTCTGAAGATGCCAGCCACAGATGCTGGCGAAACGTCAGAAAGAAACTCTTCTAGAACATGGCCACACAGCCCGAAAAAACCACAAAAACCTATGGATGCTGGCCATGAAAGCCTTCAACTTCACATTTCCAACAAATGATAATTCATGTTCAACATTGTTTCTTTTGACTGGCAGGTTCCTAGTCTTCTCTAATTTGGGTCGCTCACTTCAATCAATCCTGGATGATTGTGCAAACAAGATGTCAGAGAAAGCTGCACTGCAACTTGCAATCAGGCTGGTATGGAATGCCAGAAAAAAGGGAAGTAGAGCAAAGGGGCTTCTCAAACAGATTAGTTGACAAAATGCTGTTCAGCTGTAAAATGGTGGGATTTGCCACTGTCAGAGGGGTTTATGGGGGTTTGCTATGTCGCTGCCATAGGATGATTTAAACAGAAGTGCCATCACTTCTTCCCTTGATAGCAGCTGTATCTTGAGGAGCATTTTCACATTAATGTCACACATGGTTGTTTTAAGTTTGCTCCTCAAACCAGACTCCTTCAGGAAGAAGGGCTAGAAAGTAGTTCCCTGGGTTCTTCACACATTGGGACTTGGATGACCATTACTGAACTCTAGATCACAGATGCACAACTCATGGTCCTTAGGCACTGCTATGCATATCTCAGTACCTCCTGACATAGCTGTACTTTGCAGTAAACCAGAGATCCACTTCCAGAGATGCAACCACCCAAACCTAAGCTCTGTCGATTTCTCTAAGATATCATTTTAGATCCCTCCAATTCTGTGAAGAAACCTCTGTACTGCCATTGCTGCCAAAAGCACTTCCAGGATTCTTTCTTGAGTGCTGCTAATGACTATGGCATCATTCCTCCCCCAGCAATCCCCAAACTATTCAGCCTCTATGTGTGTGTAAGGGGAAGAGAAAAGAAGTGCACATGGATATACGAGTCCTACCCACTCCCCATGAAATACATGAGGCAGTCTTTGGAGCTGCAAATGTTTTGTAACCCTGTTCAAGATGCCATTAAATAGCCCATTGTCTATGGTTTTTTGATGTGTAGTCCTGTTCAAATAGTTTGTTTAGATTGATACAATGAGTGAATGTTTTAGAGGTGTGTCTCAGATGTCAGAGGGTACATGCTAAACACTCCCCACTATCACCTCCTGAGAATATTCTGATAAATGTTTCCATGGGGCAGTCATCCTGGGAAATGCAGACATTCCATTGGTGACATTCCTTCTTTGTCTTAACTTTGCCTTTAGTTGGATGTCCTGGAGTACCTCCATGAGAATGAGTATACTCATGGGGACATTGCTGCTGAGAACATATATGTGAATCCAGCTGATCTTACTGCGGTAAGGAATAGAGCAGAGGCAGATAAGGAATATGTTCTTGCTGAAGACAGTTCCTGTAGACTAGGAGTTCCTGCCAGCTAACATTAACTTTTCCTGTTTTTGAGACATGTGTCTTCTGATCCATGGTGGCCGGGGGATTTGGGGTGTTGTAGTCCACAAAATCACATTTCCACATTCATAGGAATCACACACACACACACACACTGTCTGTCTATCTGTCTCTCTCATTGGAGAATGAGAACTAGAAAGGTGCAAGAAGTTCCCTTTACATTCTTATTTTGTAGCACACTATAGCAAGTGCCTGCATCTGCTGACTAAACCCATTCAGATGTTAGTTTCTTCCAGGCTGCTGCAAAGATTCAGAGAGGGGCTTCTAAGCTCATGGTAGTTAGTAAAATGCTCAGTAACTGGATTAAAGAGTGCCTTGCAAACCAGGCTGGACTAGTAGTCCTTTATCCTTCTCTGTCAGGCCACTCTAGAAACTTGTTCAGCATTGTCTCCTCTTCCACTAGGTCACCCTGGCAGATTATTGTTTTGCCTTTCGGTATAGTCCTGGGGGTAAGCGCGTGTCTCAGCGTGAGGGCAGCAGGACTCCTCACGAGGGCAACTTGGAATTCATCAGCCTTGATAGCCACAAAGGAGCTGGTGAGTTTCCAGCCCTTAGAAGTAGGTTTGTATGTGCGGTTTGAACCAGTATTTTGGCCTCTCTTCTGAACTGTGGACTTTCCCCAATGTCCTTAATTATGCTATTTAAGCAGAGGGTGGGTCATCCTTAGCCCAGTTGCTGAGCCCACAGAACATCTCCCATTTTTCATTGTTATTGAATAAAACAGAAACTGAGCTAGCTGGCTCGCCGGTGGCTCACCTGCAAACATTTTCTACTATTCTTAATGTGTTGTGCAGTTGAAGGAGTCATTCCCTCTCCATGTTTTTTGTTTCTTTGTGGCAACCAAGATTTATCTTACCAGGAGTGTGTTCTCTGTTTAGTAATCACTGATCAGTCTCTCTCAGTTTAGTATGTAGAGATAGGTGAAAAAAAATCACAGTTACTACTTAAGGCTACTTTAGTTTTATAGTGTCACTACTGTAGAATAGAAAAGGAAATAATAAAGTTGACCTTACAGTCCAAGAGCAGGAGACTGCTTCTGTTGTTTGTTTGTTTGCTTCTTTGTTTTTTACTCATTTGTGACTTTTAATATTGCAGAAAAGAGCCGATGTTGAGATTTTGTCATAACAAGGAAAAATGTAATCCGTTGTTTGACAGCCTGTACTTTTTACACGACCCACAAATTTTACACAAAACGTATTCATTTCCTTAATAAGCACTTGGTTGACAGCCTACACTTATTACACAAAGTACACATATAGTGGGTGTCTTGGAGATGTTCTTATTCACTTCATACTTATAAGGCTGAAATTAGAAACCATCTTTTAGAAAAGCTACAAAAATGTTGGGTGCATCTACACTGTACAAATAATGCAGTTTTAGACCACTTTAACTGCCATGGCTCTGTCCTCCAGAATCATGGAAACTGTATTTTTGTGAGGCTTGAGCACTCTTTGGCAAAGAAGGCAAAGACCTTGTAAAACTGTAAATCCAAGGATTCCATAGGGTGGCGCTACAACACTTGGAAGTAGTCTCAAACTGCATTATTTCTATAGTGCAGATGCATCCTGTGTCTGGAGATTTTAGAGCAAGTAGAGGCCTGAAATGAATAGTAAGAAAATGAAACACATGTTTAGGCAGCAATTTATCAACTGAGTGATTCAACTTTGTGTGTGCTTCTGTAACCAATAAGGCCATACAATCTTCTTCCTCTCCCCCACTCAGCTCTTAATGTTTCTCCAGTAAATGTGTTTTCTTTCCCTGTCCTATCAGCACCATCCCGTAGGAGTGATCTTGAGTCCTTGGGTTACTGTTTAGTGAAGTGGCTCTGCGGCTGTCTTCCTTGGTCTGAGGATCTGGCAAATCCATGTGCAGTCATGGAGAAGAAGGAAAGGTGTGTAAGTGTGTGCTGTTGTATGGCAAAAGCTCTCGTTTTATAGCATGAACGACTGCCTTGACTCAGAAGGTTGAAAAGACAACTTTTGGCACAATTGATGGGGGTGGGGAATGTTAGGGGGAAAAATAAGACATTATCCATAAAGACTTCTCCAACAAGTTGTAAAAGGGATCAGTGGACTGTATCATATGCATACACAGGACAGTAGGGTGTAGCTTTTTCTTCTTATTGGTTCTCTGTCCATTTTTTTTTAGTTCAAATGTTGTTGGGGAGCATATCATGTTCACTTCAATTTCCATTAAGTTATTTCCTAACTGGCAACATATATGCCAGCTTTGGGTGAAGAAGGCAGTGAATAAATGTGTAGTAAAGGACTGTCTGGCAGCTTTGTAGCACTACCATCTAGGACAAATATCACACTTGATCAATGGTCAAGAGAAGTCTGGTTGGCATTTATGCCTTTGGGACATTGATTGTGCTCCAAGAGGTCAGGATTAGGTCCAGTGGGTGGAAATCAAGGGGAAGCAGATTTGAACTAAATGTTAGAAAACATCCTCATAGTTATTTGACAATGCCTTGGGAAGTCTGTTCTTGAAGATGTTTTGGCAGAGACTTAACAGTCATCTATCGGCAAGATACATTCTCCATTGCAGATCCTGCATTATGGAGGGTTGGACTAAATGACCATCAAGGTCTCTTCCATTATTATAATTCTGTGATATTTTTGTGGAATAAGGTGAAGATAAAGTCAGAATATAAGTGCAAAATACTCAGCTCAGCCTTATTCTCTCAGCATCTTGTTTGAAGGACTTCTTTGTCTATGCTATTGTAGGTATAAAGCAGATGTTATCAAGCATCCAAGGCTGTCATATGGCTGGAAAGCAATTCCAGGTACATTTTTCCTTTTTTAGGTTTTTGTCACACCTTTGTCAGCTTTCATTTGGGATATATGTGGCATGTATGAGGCTATTTCATTTTATCTTTGGAATAACTCAAGAGTGTGTAAGAGCATTGCTCCACACACACACACACACACACTGAATTTTGCCTTCCTCAGTGAAATTTTACTCTGGTCTGCTTGGCTTGTAGTGCTGGGGAAATTCAACATCCATGCTGCACTATAAGGAGGAGTTCAGGACTTCATGGTTGCAGTGTGACAATCATGGGTTTGTCCCAAGTGATATCTAGGCACACTCTGGACTTTGTTTTCCATGCTGGGTAGGATGATGGTGACCTGAAAGTGGAGGAACTGTGTATAGTTCAGTTATAATGGGGTTTAACCTTGCCGGGAATCCACCCCAGGAGGCTTATGGACTGAGATGGATTCCTTATGGCTCTTGCCGAGTTTTCTGCTGCCTCAGCAGATGACTCTGTTGAAATCTTGGTTCACTTTTGGAAAGGCCAGGGCAGTGGACCCAATTACTCCCAAATATCCCCTCTCATGAAGTGGACCCAAACTGGCCCCCTAGTTTTTCAGGTAGCTGGTGGTGATGAAACAAGATCCAGGGAATTAAGAAGATCCAGGGAACTACAGGCCAGTCAACCTGTCTTCAATATGAGGAAGAATATTAGAACAGATTATACAGGAATCTATTTGCAGTCATACTGATGACAATATGGTGAAAATGGATTGAATTCCTTTGGCAGAAATCTTACAGAAGTTCAAAGAGATCGTATCTTTGAGAAATGATGATGTGACAATGTTGAAAGAAGATATGAAGAATGAGTTAAGCAGTTGATTGCAGTTGCAAAAGAAAGTACAGTGGACCCTTCCCATATGCGGGGGATCCATTCTGGAGTCTCCCCGCCCCCCCGCATAAAGGAAAAATGCGTATGTTCAAGACCCATTTAAAACAATGGGTGCATGCTCCCGCCTGTGGTGCAGTGCACATGCCACAGGTGCGCACACTCATTGTTTTAAACGGGGTTTGACTTCCACATAAAGTCAAAGCCACATATGGTGTGCCTGTGTATGGCGCTGGTGAATTGTAATAAAAGTGGAAATTTTGGAAATTGAAGTTATAAACAAGGAGATGAAAAAAGATTTGGTTAATTTGGCATTTTTGAAGATTATGGTCTGTTGGCAGGTTCTGTTTTAATGGTTAAGAATATAAAAGGTCAAGTTGAACTGATAGATGAAATTGCCTTGAAATTGAGAAGGAAGTTGATTATTGGGGCGTTATCAAAATCAATATAGATTGTATGCTGTCACAAAATAATTATGTTACGATATGGAGTAGAATTGAGAAGGATATGTTATGATGGGAGATAGAAATTGGTTATTGTTGGGTGGATTTCTGTGATGTAAAATAATGTTTTGCTCAGAATAAGGTTTCTATTTCAGACATTATTTGTTTTGACAAGTGATATACTACTTAAGCAAAGCAACAGGATGTGTCCAAGTTTGTAAGACAGGGGAAAGCCAAGAGTTAAATATAAAATAAAGAACACTTTAAAAGATGTATGGTAAAATGGGTTAAGAATTTTGGCTATAACATACTATTGGATCAGTGGGAAAATATGTGATCAAAAGGGTTGGGATTTATATTATATCATGGTTTTAAATTTCCTAAAGTGTTAAGTTTCTTATAGATAAACATATTTAAAATATTGTATGTAAATAAGTAAACAAAACATTCAGTTTTTCCCTTCCTGGTGCTGCACTCTGTTTCCATGAAGCACAGTGAACATACAGACAAGCCAAACAAAAGAACTATGGAATTTTGCCCTGGGACAGAAGCATACCAGGGGGTGGGGAAGATACTAGTGTGACTTCTTTGTAGGAGCCACTCATTCTAATTGACATTCCTAATTATCTTTTCTAGAAGCCCTGCAAAGCTACCTGCTACAAGTGATGCCCTTGGAATACGATGAGAAGCCAAACTATGAAGAGTTACGAACGTTGCTGAGGAAGCCTCTTCAGCTGATGAGAACAGATGCTTATGACTCCGTGGACCTCAGGGTGGCGCCCTAGGTAATATGCTGCTCTAAACCTGTTTTATCTCCATACACCACATTTCTCAAATTAGGACTCGCACCCTGCCTGGACACGAGGCTAGCAAGCCTGTGGTTGTGGGCTAAATTATACATTCTTATTCTCTCTCTTTTAAAAAGTGTACTTAACTAATATACTGTTTTACCTTTGTTGTTCTTTTAATTGTTGTAAACCGCCTAGATTGGTTCGCCATAGGGCGGTATAGAAATAAAAATTATTATTATTATTATTATTTCACTTTGAAGGGAAACCAGTTGCATGAGGGGGACTGACCAAGATCAGATCCCTATACCTCTTTCCTACTAATGTCACTGCCCTGCCATCCTACCACTATTTGTCCTCATAAATGGGTCAGAGTAATGAGTAACTTTTTCTCTCCTTCCCCCCCCCCCCCCCCCAATTTAGGAAATTATTAATTTTTTAGCTGTCGTCTAGATTCAGATCAGGACAAGATGAACATAATGCAATGCTTGATTGATAAAAAATATCATATAGGCAGCATCCTCACTACAGAAATAATCCAGGTTGACACCACTTTAACTACCATGGCTCAATGCTATGGAATTCTGGAAATTGTAGTTTTGTGAAACATTTAACCTGTGTCAGAGAACCCTGGTGCCACAACAAACTACAGTTCCTAGAATTATGTAGCACTGAGCCATGGCAGTTAACGCGGTGTCAGTCTGGATTATTTCTGCAGTATGGATGCAACCATAATGAGGAATGTGTGATAGTCTTTGTGCCCATTCATTTGCACATAATTATTTATGTGCCATCTATAATTTTCTAGGATTAATGTTTGATACAAAGTTGGATATCAGTGAACCTGTTCATACCAGTGACCTTGAGACCACTGTTTTGGACTGTGACCATGGTGTTTTACAAAACATTAACCTTTGCTACTGGGATGAAACCTTGATAAATTCTAGGTCAAAAACTGTTTCTGAATATCTAGCTATATGCATTTGCCACTTGGGTACCTGCATGTCAAAAAGCATTTCGCTGCTTTGGGAAGCTCATTAAATTTGTGCAGGTATTGTCTTCAGTGTCATGCTAAGCTGTGAGCTAGGTTTAAGAAAATATTGCTGCTTGGATATCCATTATCTCTGAGAGCAAATACAAATCTCTGTTACGCCATTATTTAGTGACACTTCCCTCCTCTTTTTTGTAGGTTTCCAGCAACATAGAGGCTGAATATTGAAGAGTAATGAGTAGCAGGAGTGTTCTGCTTTGCACATTTGAGGAGATGAGAGAAGATTTTGCTGGAAAGTGAGTCCCATGGAGTAACTTGTAACAGAATTTCCATTACATGCTTTTACACCTGAATTTTAAATTAAGATGAGAATGGGAATTTCTTAGTATTGTTTGTTGAGATCTTTTGTGACCTTTTATAGACTTAGGTTCTAATCAGTTTTGTGGCTTAATTAAAGCTAGCTGGTATGAAGTCTGAATCTCTATTTGACTTGACCACCATTTTAAAATTGCTTAGCCACTCCTGATGTTACAGTGAATAAGCAACATTGAGCCAACACTGAGTTTTTAATGTTTTATCTTGTAAATATTGACAACCACTTTGCAGGTCTAAATTCCATATCTTATGTTTATTGCTTCTCGACAGTGTGTTAATTTAATTTTATTGTGAGCTGTCTTGGAAGCCGTTTCTGATTAGGGAGCAGAAAGGTGGTATATAACTATTTTTAATTAACAAATAGAATTTCAATTGATTTTTTTTATAATAAAGTATTTTTCTGATCTCAGAGCTGCATTCTCTTTGCTCGTCACAGCAACAAAAGCAAGCAGTGTTGGGTTCTTCTGTAGGATGTAGCCAAAAAATAATGACCAAGAAGATCTACATAAATTCAGCCTAGACAATGAGGAAATCAAAATAGTTAAAGTGTTTCCATAGCTTGGATTGAACAAAATGGAAACTGTGATCAAGAAATCAGAAAAAAAAACTAGGAATGGGAAAGGACAAGACAAGATCCTAAAGTGTAAAGATATAAAACTGAGCACTAAGATTAGAATTGTCCAAGCCATTCTATTCCTCATCACCATGTATGCATGTGAGAGTTGGACAGTGAAGAAAGCGGATAAGAAGAAAATAAACTTTTCTGAGATGTGCTGGAGAAGAGTGCTGAAGATCCTGTGGACAGCCAAAAATAGAAACAAGTGGGTCCTTGAACAGATCAAATGTGAACTCTCTCCCTGGAATCCAAGATGATCAAACTGAGTCTGTTGTACTGTGGCCACATTATGACAAGGCACAACTCATTGGAAAAGACAGTGGTGCTGGGAAAGGTGGAGGGATGTAAAAAGAGAGGGAGACCACATGCTAGCTGGATGGACTCTATAAAAGAGGTCACAGGTATGAATTTACAGGACCTAAGCAGAGCAGTGGAGGACAGGGAGTCTTGGAGATGTCTCATCTACAGGATCGTCATGAGTCAGGGTCTACTCAAAGGCGGTTAACAACAACAGTATTCGGTCACCATAAGTCAGAATCTTACACAAAACAACAATAAAAGATTCCAAAATATGATCCTTGCCTAATTACTCCCAAAAGGACACTATCTATTCTATACCTTAGAGGTTTGTCACTTTACTCTGATTAATGAATAGACCAGGTCTATCTTTTTAACAGCTAAACAAAATGAGTTGAGTTTAAAGTTGCTGTATTTTGTCTAGTTGAAACAGTAGCAACGTAGATAAATAACAGACAGACAAATTGGAAATAACTATCGGAATAAAAATATGTTTAAATAAATTTTAAAGATGCATCTTTAGCCTCCCCCCTCATATCAATCAACCCATCTATTGTACAATAACTTGTCTTATTGTGAAAACATATCCAGGGGAGAGCCGTGTCGGCCATGTAGCCAAATGTGGGTTTTGGATGTTACTGCAATTTGTAGTTTGTCCTACTGTGTTTTGTTTGCAACTGTTCACTTTGTTACCTTGTATTTTCCTTGTTGATAAAATAAAATAGTTGCATATAAAGGAAAACTCTACTAGATGTGGATTCCACTATTAGAGCTTTCCTATGGCCTCATATGCCAGCCTTAAGGGGATGGTAAAAGTTGCATTTCACATGCTGAATTGAAAGCCGTTTTTTGGACTTTCTCATCTCCATGGCTTAATATTATTTTTAAATGCATGAGCTTTCATGGGCTTTATCCAAAACTCATGCTGCCAACTTCTTTCTTTCAGTTAGTCTCAAAGGTGCTACAGGATCTCTCTACATACTGATTCTACAGACAAATGGCTATATCTTTGAATTATTTTTAAATGGTACAGTAATCCACATTTATGTAACAACTATGTATGGACTCATCCAAATAGACATTGCATGCATCTAAGACATTTTATCATCACTAAACTTCATTATATTTCCATTTTCAAGAGTCTAATAATTATTATTATTATTATCCCGCCCCTCTGTGTAACGCAGCCGGGGCAGTTTACAACATTAAAATATACATTTTGCATCCCACAATCCCACCCCTCTTAAAATGCTATTAAACAATGATAATTTAAAACACACTTAAAATGCTAATACAGATAAACAGTAATTGCAGCAGAATCCGGGGAGCAAATTGGGCTGTCTTTTGAAGGTTGGGATATCTATTCAGGAAAGGCCTGCTGGAAAAGATCCATCCTAACAGCCTTTTTAAAGCTCTCTAAGGTGGTAATATGACGGATCTCATCCGGCAGGCCATTCCATAATCTGGGAGCAGTTTCCGAAAAGGTCCTCTGGACGGTTGCAGACAGCCTAGTTTTTATAGGCAGCAGCAGATTCCTCCCAGAGGACCTAAGTGCATGGGGAGGAGGCGGTCCTGAAGATAGGTTGGACCCAAGCCGTTTAGGGCTTTAAAGGTGATAACCAACACCTTATACTGGGCCCGGAAACTAATGGATAGCCACTGAATTGATTTTAAGATTGGTATTATATGGTCTCTTCTTGATGTTCCTAAGACCAGCCTGGTGGTCATATTCTGTACTAGTTGAAGTTTCCGGACCAAGTAAGAGGTAAGCCCCATGTAGAGCGCATTACAGAAATCAAGACAAGAGGTTACCAGTGCATGCACCACAGTTTCAAGGTCCCTGACTTCCAGGAAAGCGCGCAGTTGGCATATCAGCCGAAGCTAATAACAGGCACTCCTGACCGTCGCATTTACCTGATTTATCATCTGAAGCGATGGATCCAGGAGCACCCCCAGACTGCGAACACAGTCCTTCGCGTAGAGTGCGACCCCATCCAGGACTGGAGGTTGTATCCCAATACCTGGTTTCAGGGCCGCTACTGTAAGTACCTCCGTTTTATCTGGATTCAGTCTCAATCTGTTTTTCCTCATCCAGTCCATTACTGCTTTAAGACAAATGTAGAGGCAGGATTTGGCAGTGCTGTTTAGCAACTACTTAGCGCTGGCTCTTGCAGTGCAGACTTTTTGCTCATTTTGCTGCCTAAGGCAGATACCAACGATCTGTAATGCATCTACTGAAGTAGACTAGACTAGCAGTTGAATACCTTTGCAATAGTGACAATGGAAGATCTTCCCCTGTCACACCAGAAGGTGGCATGCTAGTTTAGGTGCTGAAGGGTGCAGTTTCAAGGGGCCAAAATAAAGACCGTTGCCCCTCCAAATAATGATTCTGCCCACCATGAAATTTTACTTCAGTCCCCAAATGTCTAACATTCTCGAGGAAGAGACATTAAAAATCTTCTACAACTAGAACTCTCCTATTTGCTAGGTTCGCATCCCTTTGGCCATTTGGCCTACCCCTTTTCTTAGAATGCTTAAACTGTATTTCCAAATGGTCAAGTCAAGTTGTGTTTATTGCAATGCTAGCCATTCCAGCTAGAAATGTCATCCCAGTGGGCAGAATTTTTATTTTGAAGATGGAGCAATGAACCTCATTTTGTCCTTCTGTAGCTGTACCCCTCCGGGGCAGGATTACTCAACCTACAGATCTCTTCTCTGAACGCCTTGCTCCTCATTCTGCCTAGTGAAAGGGCCAAACTTGTCCTGAGAGGACACATCAAGTTACAAAACAAAACAGTCACACATACAGAGATGTCCCACGTGAAGAACTAAGCACTTGTGAAACGGGTAAATTTAGAAAGTGTAGAAAAATACAGGAGGATGACATAGTGGTTGTGTTGAACTACGACTCTGGAGATCAAGGTTTGATTCCTTTGATTCACTTGACCATGAAACCGTTGAACTACAACGCTGGAGATCAAGGTTTGATTCCTTTGATTCACTTGGCCATGAAACCCACTGGATGACCTTGGGCAAGTCACATGCTCTCAGCCTCAGGGGAAGGCAAGGGCAAACCTCCTCTGAACAAATCTTGCCAAGAAACCCCTGTGATAGATTCGCCTTAGGGTCGCCATAAGTCAGAAACATCTTGAAGACGCAACAACAACAAAGCTTGGCCCCCGAAATGGAAATCATAAGGAAAATTTGCATGTTGTTGGTTTTGAATAAAAGGTTTGCTGAAACATGCTGAAGCGCTCTTCTTCTTTTGTGGTGTAGGAACCTATGCATATTCTCTGTGCATTATTTCTGCCTCTGATACCAACATTTCCACGAAAGAAGTAATGCCCAGGAACACTTCTGTAAATGAACTCTGCTGTCAAAGAGATCCACTTCATTTGGCTAATGGCACTTTTGATGTTGTTGTTGTTGTCGTTGTTGTGTGCCTTCAAGTCATTTCTGACTTACGGCGACCCTAAGGCAGTGAACCTGTCATTGCCATCCTCTGAGGCAGAGAGAGTGTGACTAGCCCAAGGTCACTCAATGGATTTACATGGCCAAGCCGGGATTTGAACCCTGGTCTCCATAGTCTAATAGTCCAATGCTCAAACCACTCCAACACACTGGCTCCAATGGCATTTACCATGAGGATTTAAAAGCGACTCCAGAAATTGATGGAAGAGAGAGAGCACTTTCTAGTCAGGATGCCTATATACTGATCGTGAACATGTTGCTTTTTAAACTACACAAAATTATATTGAAAGTGGTAATCATATTGTACTATTTCCTTACTGTGAGAAGCAGAAGGGTAAGAGGCTAGAACAAAATGTCCTGCTTCAGTCAGCACAAACCTGTGAAGTAATTTACTTTGACGGATAGTGGGAGGCTTAAAGTCTGTGGCTGAGCAGTCCTTGGGATGCGGTTCTCCCTGGTGCAAAGCTAATTCAGCATTTCTTCAAGGTGTTTTGGACTACAGCTCCCATAACCCCTGACTGCTGGTTATGCTTTCTGCAGCTAATAGGAACTGCAATGCAAAACATCTGGAAACTGTTCTAGATCAAGAAGTGAGACCTGTTGGAGAAGCCAGTCTAACTGGGAAGAGGATGATTTGACTGACAAAGACTGCCCAACTTGTAAAGGACAAAAGAACAGGATCACACCTTTTGCCTGGGTCTTCACAAACTTGCAAAACTGAGGTTTTAGGAGGATTAATTGGAAGGAAACAGATCCATAGTATGTCTTTTATAACCTGCTAACAACCAGCCCTCGAAGAGCTTAGGAAAATATGTCTGGTGCTACAGGATCTCCCAGGGTGCATCTACACTGTAGAAATAATGCAGTTTGACACCACTTTTAATTCCCATGGCTCCATTCTGCAGAATCCTGGGATTTGTAGTTTTGTGAGGCACCGGCGCTCTTTGGCAGGGAAGGCTAAAAAACCTTGTAAAACTATAACCGGCAGGATTGCTTAGGATGGAGCAACGGCACTTAAAGTGGTGTCAAACTGCATTGCATTTAAGGTGTAGATGCACACTCAGACAACAGGGCCTGTAGTTTTAGCACTGAGACAGCTTTCTTGGATTTAGACAGAAAAGAGATAGAATCAAGTGGGTGTTGTTTGTCTTGGATTTAGATAGAAAGGAGATAGAATCAGGTGTCAGACACTTGCTGGTATGGGTGTTGTTTGCCTTCAAGTTGTTCCCGACTTATGGTGACTTATGGTTTTCTTGGCAAGATTTGTTCAGAGGAGGTTTTCCATTGCCCTTCCTTGAGGCTGAGAGCATGTGGCTTGCCCAAGGTCACCCAGTGGGTTTCGTGGTCCATCTGGGAATCGCCAGACCACAAAACTCCAGACATCCTCTCCGTCAGTCCCATCTTTAAGGCAAATAGTCTGGTGGTAAAACAGCGCTTGAAGACTTTGCAAGCCAAAGGGCTGGGATATTAAACAGGAATCCGCCAGGACCATCTTCATGTCATTGGAAAAAAGCAGTGGGATGAAAGCAAGGGCAATGAAAATAAAATCTAGAAGATCCACAGCTGGGCAATATCTTTATTAGGACCAAACAAAATGCCCCTACAAGTGCACAGACTTTTTGAGTACTTCATAAGTCTTCATTAGACTACGTAATACAAAAAATAGAGGCTGGGGAAAGGCGACAGAGAGTCAAGAAAAATTAGATGGAGATCTACAGATAAATTCTGTCCGTTCCCAAACAAAAGCTAAACTCACGCATATAAATCTAAATTCATGCTTCTTTGCCAGGTTCCAAAGGGAGGACATTCCCCCCCAAAAAGCTAAAAACACTCATATAAATCTAAATCCATGCTTCTTTGCCATGCATCAAAGGGGGGGGGGGGATCCACAAATAATAAAAACGAAAAACCTTCATCCAAATCTAAATTCATAAAAGCGCACAGACCGAATGAGCCACTGGTAGGCAAGGAAGTATCCCATTATCCACAGCAATGTCTATGTTGCAAAATTGCAAAATATGTGGGCAATGCTTGAATGAAATAATGCTCAGCAAACTGACAGTGTGGGGTGAGCCACACTGTCTGCATTGCCTAAAAGTCTCATCTGTCCTTTACGGCGTTGTCACCATGAGTTGTCACAATAACCAGAATCCCCTAGCATGTTGTGTATTCTTCAGGTACAGTCATCAGATCTTCCATATCCACCCCAAAATATACATAGCTGTGTTGTTGTTGTTGGTTTAGTTACCCCTGACTCATGGCAACCCTATGGATGAAACATCTCCAAGTCCCGCTATCCTCCACTGTTCTGCTTAGGTCCTGCAACTTCATGTCCATAACCTCTCTTAACTCTACTGAGCTTATTTGGGCAAGTCACACTCTCTCAGCCTCAAAGGAAGGCCACAGCAACCCCCCCCCCTCTGAACAAATTCTGTGATAGGTTTGTCTTAGGTTTGCCATAACCCAGAAATTTCTTGAAGGCACGCAAAAACTACTGACCGCTAGGGGCCCTTGTAAATTGTTTTGCAATGTTGCCTTGTGCATTTCCCATTCCAAAGCAGTATATTATTAGAGAGCCATGGTTATAGTTGATTTGAATAAGCTCAGTACAGTTTAGAGCCAACCTGGCGTAGTGGTTTAAGTGTTGGACTAGGACTCTGGAGACCAGGGTTCTATTCCCAACTTGGCCATGAAACCCACTGGGTGACCTTGGGCTAGCTAGTCACATGCTCTCAGCCTCAGAGGATGGTCAGGGCAAACTCCCTCTGAAGAAACTTGCCAAGAAAGCCCCATGATGGCTTCGCCATAAGGTGGAAGCAACTTGAAGGCACACAACAACATAGTGAACCATGGGAAAACAAAGGTGTCACTATTCTAGCCACATGCGGACCATTTGGGATTTGGGAATGTTTCAGATTTTGGAAACTCAGATCATGGAGGCTGTAACTTCAATGCCTTTGGAAGATCCACAGGGAGAAGCAGCACCTGGGCCACCTCTCCATAAATACTCCCAGGAGGACCAGATGTCCTCACTTCAAAGGAGGACGAGGCAGTGCAAAATGTAGGACATTCTGGAAAAATGGAGGGCATGGCCACACCAAAGCTCAAAACACTCGTATAAATATAAATTCATGCTTCTTTGCCAAGCTCCAAAGGGGGGACACGACCAAATAAAAGCTAAAAACATTCATCTAAATAGAAATTCATGCTTCTTGGCTATTCTCCAAAGGCAGAACATTCCCAAATGAAAACTAAAAACACTAGTATAAATGTAAATTCATATTTCTTTGCCATGCTCAAAAGGGAAAACATTCCCAAATAAAAATTAAAAACACTCACCTAAATATAAATTCATGCTTCTTTGCTATGCTCCAAAGGGAGAATATTCTGAAATAAAAACTAAAAAAACTAGTATAAATGTAAATTCAGGCTTCTTCACTATGCTCCAAAGGGAGAATGTTCCCAGATAAAAACTAAAAACACTCATATAAATATAAATTCATGCTTCTTTGCCAAGTTCCAAAGGGAGAACATCCCCAAATAAAAACTAAAAGCCCTTGTCTAAATCTAAATTCATAAAAAATTAAATAACTATGTATGTGTGTGTATATATATATATATATATATATAGTATCTGTATACAAATATGGTGTCACAATAGAAAGTAAGAATGTCTGAAGTGAGCAAATATAATCAAATAACAGAAGAAGTGAAGAGACCCAGAAGGCTATTGTTTTGTTTCCCTTGTAGAGTTTGTTACAATGTTTGGGTGGGTGTTTGTATTTGATGTTGGGTTTGTTTTTTTAATTTTATAGAGAAATAAATACAATAATAATAATAATAATAATCATCATCTAAATGCATGCTTCTACATCTAAATGCATGCTTCTTTGCCATGCTGCAAGGGGAGTACATTCCCAAATAAAACCAAAAAAGATTTCTCTAAATCTAAATTTGTGCTTCTTTGCTATGCTCCAAAGAGAAGACATGATTGAATCAAGGCTAAAACTTGAAATCTAAAGGAAAGATATGATTGAATCAAGGCTAAAACCCTTGAAATCTAAAGGAAAGACATGATCGAATCAAGGCTAAAACCCTTGAAATCTAAATTTGTGCCTTATTCCAAAGGGAGGAAATTCAACAATAAAAGCTTGAACACTACTGTAAATCTACATCCGTGCTTCTTTGCTATGCTCCAAAGGGAAGAGATGATCAAAATCAAGACTTAAAAACCTTCCTGGAAATCTAAATTCATGCGAAATGTGTGCCTTGCTCCAAAGGGAGGACATGACCAAGAATTACAAAGTAACAGCTGGAACACTACTAATTGAAATGGAAAGGTCTGCTTCTTTGGCCATGTTGCAAAGGGAGGGAGTTACAAAGTAAAAGCTTCAACATTCCTCTGAATCTGAATGTGTGCTTCTGTTTGCCAGGCTGCCAAAAAAGGGAGGAAATAATAAAATAATTCCTCTAAATCTGAATGTGTGCTTCTGTTTGGCAGGCTGCAGAAAAAAGGAAGAAATAGTAAAATAATTCTAAATCTCAATGTGTGCTTCTGTTTGGCAGGCTGCAAAAAAGGAAGAAATAGTAAAATAATTCTAAATATCAATGTGTGCTTCTGTTTGGCAGGCTGCAAAAAAGGAAGAAATAGTAAAATAGTTCTTCTAAATCTGAATGTGTGCTTCTGTTTGGCAGGCTGCAAAAAAGGGAGGCCCTTTTGGACTTCCTCCTGGGCAGAAGGCTGAGATGGAGGACATGCCCTGGGAAAAGGAGGACGCGGAGGGGCGGGGCTCCAGCCTCTCCCCCCCTCCCTCCTTCCTTCCCTCCTTCCCTCTTTCCTTCCTTCCTCCTTCATCCTCATCGTCGGAAGAGGCGGCGCCTGAGCCCCAGAGCCAGGATGGCAGCAGCAGCAGCAGTAGCCCAGGGCCCCCGAGACAGACCCTGCTGAGCAGGTAAGCAGGGACCCCTCCATCTCTTCCCCCTCCATCTCTTCCTGGGCCTCCCTGCTTTGCCCACCCTCTGCCCTCCCCTGGCACCCCTCTCCTCGGCCCTTTCTTTCTTTCTTTCTCTGCCATCTTTTTTCCCTCCTGGCATTCCTCCATTGCCCATCCTTTGCCCTCCTCTTTCCCCCCTGGCACCCCTTTCTTCTGCCCTCCATCTTTCCTCCCTTGGCACCTCTCTCCTTTGCTCATCCTTTGCCTTCCTTTATTGCCCCCTGGCATCCCTCTCCTCTCCCCTTTCTTTCTCTGCTATCTTTTCCCTTCCCTGGCACCCCTCTTTGGGCCATCCTCTGCTCTCCTTTTTCTCCCCTGGCATCCCTCTCCTTTGCCCACCCTCTGCCCTCCTTTCCCCCCTGGCACCCCTCTGCCTTTTCCTCCTCTGCCTCCCTTCTTCTCCCCTGGCACCCTCTATCCTTTCGTCCTCTGCCCTTCTTCCTCCCCCCCTGGCACCCCTTTCCTTTGCCCATCCTCTGCCCTCCTTTATTCCCCCCTGGCACCCCCTGTCCTTTCCTCCTCTGCCCTCCTTCCTCCCCCTGGCACCCCTCTTCTTTGCCCATCCTCTGCCCTCCTCCTTCTCTCCTGGTACCCCTTTCCTTTGGCCATCCTCTGCCCTCCTTTATTCCCCCCTGGCACCCCCTGTCCTTTCCTCCTCTGCCCTCCTTCCTCCCCCTGGCACCCCTCTTCTTTGCCCATCCTCTGCCCTCCTCCTTCTCCCCTGGTACCCCTTTCCTTTGCCCATCCTCTGCCCTCCTTTATTCCTCCTCTGCCCTCCTTCCTCCCCCCTGGCACCCCTCTTCTTTGCCCATCCTCTGCCCTCCTCCTTCTCTCCTGGTACCCCTTTCCTTTGGCCATCCTCTGCCCTCCTTTATTCCCCCCTGGCACCCCCTGTCCTTTCCTCCTCTGCCCTCCTTCCTCCCCCTGGCACCCCTCTTCTTTGCCCATCCTCTGCCCTCCTCCTTCTCCCTTGGCACCCTCTGTCCTTTCCTCCTCTGCCTTCCTTCTTCTCCCCTGGTACCCCTTTCCTTTGACCATCCTTTGCCCTCCTTTATTCCCCCCTGGCACCCCCTGTCCTTTCCTCCTCTGCCCTCCTTCCTCCCCTCTGGCACCCCTCTTCTTTGCCCATCCTCTGCCCTCCTCCTTCTCTCCTGGTACCCCTTTCCTTTAACCATCCTCTGCCCTCCTTTATTCCTCCTCTGCCCTCCTTCCTCCCCCCTGGCACCCCTCTTCTTTGCCCATCCTCTGCCCCCCTTCCTCCCCTCCCTTGGTGCCCATCCATCTGTCAGAGCGCTCTCTTCTCCCTCCTCCCTTGGCAGCCAGCCTTCCAGTCTCCTCCTGCTGCTCCTCAGAAAGGTGTCCTCACCCCCTGGCCCATCATCCCCTGGCCAACCTTGGGCAGCCCATCATCCCCCAGGGGCCATCTGGCTTCACCCAGGCCATGCCCAGCCAGGTACCAGGGAGGGAAGGAGGGTAAGGAAGGTATCCCCAAAGGCAGGGGAGGCGAGACCACCGCCCTTGGGGGACCTCCTGGGCCCAGACAAAGGCAGCTCTGGGGAAGCCGCCCTGGCATGGACCACTGGCCTTTGGGCTCTGGCCTGGACATCCAGGTGGCATCCTTTGGGCAGGGATGGCTCAACACGGCTCTCTGCAGAGGCCCAGGATCAGAGGCCTAGGAAGGCAGTTTCTTGGGATGACAGCTCCCAGAATCCCCAGCTGGAAGTTTGTAGCACTCCTAGCTTTGCCAACCTCAGAGGAGGCCTTTTGACTTTTGAAACGTTGAGCAGAATATCGCCAGCATGGCAGAGCTGTTTCTGAGTGTTGGACTATAGCTCTGGAGAGACCAAGGTTCAGTTCCCAGCTCAGCCATGAAACCCCACTGGGTGGCCTTGGGCAAGTCACACTCTCTCAGCCTCAATGAAGGCAATGGCAAACCTCCTCTGAGGAAATCCTGCCAAGAAAACCCCATGAGAGCTTTGCCTTAGAGTTGCCATAAGTCAAAAATGACTTGAAAGCACACAACAACTATAATGATGATGATATTTATATCCCATTTTTTTTTCCAAAGCTGAGACCCAAAGCAGCTTGCAAATTAAACTAGTACAATTAAAAACATACAAAAGTGAACATTAAAATTGAATTGAGCTAGTACAATATTTAAAACGTCACTCATTAAGCCATATATGTGGCTGTTGTCGTGTGCCGTCATGTCGTTTCCAACTTATGGCAACTGAGGAGTTTTCTGAGGTTGAGAGGGTGTGACTTGCCCAAGGTCACCCGGCAAGTTTCCATGGCCAAGCAGGATATCCTCCAGAATCATAGTCCAACACAGTGCACCACACTGGTTCTTGCCATATATGTGTCTGATGTTAATTTTATCTGGGGAGTGTGGGCGAGAAATAATAATAATAATAATAATAATAATAATAATAATAATAATAATTTTGAAAGCAATACTAGAGAGATTTGACAGGCTCAGGTGTGTGCTGGAGAAGCTTCCTGCATTGCCATCAGGTTTGCAGAAGGGAGTTCTAGTTCTCTGGCAGAGCCCATGTTTGGCATGCAGGATGTCTCAGGTTCAGTCTACAGGTAAATGTAGCCAGTGATGCCCAAGAACCTGGTTTTAAACTGATTCTGGTTGTTGATACCTGGCAAGATATACCGATCTGGTATCAGGAGCTTCCAATGATCCTTCCCAGAGCTCAGGAAAAGTTCCTTAGGGGGATTCTGGGAGTTGTTGTCTAACAGAGAGGAACTTTCCCCAAGTTTTGTCCTTTCTCTATGGAGTCAGATCTCAACTGGGACTGATTTAGCAATCTCTTCTTCACAACTAATCTGGATTAAGCTGTGATGGCTGGTTTAAATGATGGCCACCTGGTACAGTGAGTGGCAACAACATAGGAGGAACAGATTATTATTATTAATATTAATATGAACATTAATAAAATACAGACACCTACGGGCATCAGTAAAATATGAATATAAATGTAAACAGAAGCAATAAAGAATATAAAACGTAGACATAAAATATAACTGCATACAGAAATAGTAAAAAGCTAATCATTTACCAAAACTTTATTTTCATGGATCTTAACTGCAGCAGCACAAAATTTTGCTGTCCTGGTCAACATCTCTGACATCAAGAAGAGTATAAAAATATACTGAAACATATATACAAAATTTTGCTATCCTGGTCAACATCTCTGACATCAAGAAGAGTATAAAAATATACTGAAACATATATACAAAATTTTGCTATCCTGGTCAACATCTCTGACATCAAGAAGAGTATAAAAATATACTGAAACATATATACAAAATTTTGCTATCCTGGTCAACATCTCTGACATCAAGAAGAGTATAAAAATATACTGAAACATATATACAAAATTTTGCTATCCTGGTCAACATCTCTGACATCAAGAAGAGTATAAAAATATACTGAAACATATATACAAAATTTTGCTATCCTGCATCAACATCTCTGTATACTGCCCTGACATCAACAAGAGTATAAAAATATTATATCAGAAATATTAATATTAATATTAATTTGTATGCCGCCTTTCTCCCAGAAGGCACCCAAGGCGGCTCACAGGTAAAAAAACATTTCAAAAAGCATTACGATAAAAACATTTAAAATAATCTAAAAACCGTATAAAGCTGCCGTCATAATCTGCTGAGTATTGTTAGCTTCAGGGGCTCCAGCAGAGAGAGCTTTCCGGTGCCGGATTTAAGTGGAAACTTAAAAAGCTTTGGTTTAGAGACTCCGATTATGAGGGGTCTCTACATACATAATATGCATAGTCACTTTGCTTTAAAAAAACAACCACCTATAATTTTCAAATTGTGTATAATAATGCTATGGGTGCTCCTAGGATTGCAGTGGTTTGGGTCTCTGCAGGTCTTGATTCCCCTTTAGGTCTTTCTCATTATGTGCGGCTTCAAGCATGAAGAACCTTTGACACTCCAGATGTTATAGGATTGCAAGTCCTATCAGGTTCAGCCAGCAAGGCCAATAGTCAAGGCTTATGGGAGATAAAGTCTATATACTATCTCAAGGGCCAAAGGTTCTCTGCTATGGTGATGCCTCCTCTTGTTTGAACTCCGAATGCCAGGGGTGGGAACCTGGCCCATGCTTCATGCAATGCATGCACTCTGCCACACAGATGTGGTCTTTATATATTTGCCATGCAGTCATTCCTTCATATCCTGGGGGGATCCGGTCCGGACCACCACCACCACCCCACAGATAAGAAAAAACGTGTGAGACCTCAAATCCCATTGTCCCCAATGGCTGGCACGATGTGCATGTGGCTGCTGGTGCAGCTGTGTGCACATGCCTCCATTGAAAACAATGGGCCTTGCAGCCTGCAGATACTCAGATTCACGGACAGCAAGCCCACGGATGGCAAAATCCCACTGTATATATGTTTCAGTATATTTTTATACTCTTGTTGATGTCAGGGCAGTATACAGAGTTGTTGATGCAGGATTTGTGCTGCTGCAGTTAAGACCTGTGAAAATAAGCTTGTGGTAAATGATTAGCTTTTTACTATTTGTGTATGCAGTTATATTTTATGTCTATGTTTTATGCTCTTTATTGCTTCAGTTTACGTTTTGTATTCATATTTTACCGATGTCCGTAGGTGTATGTATTTTACTAATGTTTGTAGTATGCATGTGTTTTCTGTATTCATACAGATTGGGGAATATGGTCATTTAATTGTCATTTAATGGTCCCTGATTCTGTTGCAGTTATTGTATATTGGTGTTATTATTCTAAGTGTGTTTTAAATTGTCAATTTTGAATAGTATTTTAAGGGGGGTGGGATTGCGGGATTTGGAATGTATATTTTAATGTTGTCAGCCGCCCCAGTTACACAGAGAGGCAGAATAATAATAATAATAATAATAATAATAGTAGTAGTAATAATAATATGGTCATTGACTGCAATAAAATGATTGATTGGTTGTATATATTTCTCAGGACGTCTTATTGAAATGAAGGGCAAATGTAATTGCGAGAGTTGTCAGCCGCCCCAGTTACGCAGAGAGGCAGATTATTATTATTATTATTATTATTATTATTAATAAGGTCATTGACTGCAATAAAATGATTGATTGATTGGTTGTATATATTTCTCAGGACGTCTTACTGAAATGAAGGGCAAATGTAATTGCGAGAGTTGTCAGCCGCCCCAGTTACGCAGAGAGGCAGATTATTATTATTATTATTATTATTATTATTAATAAGGTCATTGACTGCAATAAAATGATTGATTGATTGGTTGTATATATTTCTCAGGACGTCTTACTGAAATGAAGGGCAAATGTAATTGTTCCTCTGTTGCTTGCAAGAAGAATGTGTTGGTCAGGGGCATCACTCGGAGGGTGAAGGGGGTTCAGAATATATAGGGGTGACCCTCGGTGTGAAGGGGTGCCTTCTGCGTCTGGTGGCTCTGTTAGCAGAGAGGGAAATTGGGTCTCCTCCCTTTGCTGCCCAGCCTGAAGCTGTGCCAGACCCACAAAGATCTGGGTCAGGAGGAGCAGCCCATCTCCCCCAGCGGCCATGGATGGATGGCGAGGGGTGCTTTCCGCATCCGGTGGCTTCGCTGGCCAGGTGGTAAAGAGCATCGCTTCCCATTGTCTCCAGCCAGATCCAGAAAAGGCTGTTGAAGAAGCAAGAGGGTGTTGAAAAATGATCCACATCAGGTGCCAAGTATACTAGGTATGCCACTGGTTCGACCGAGGCCTCACGCTGACAATGGTACTCTTGCGCCATTGGCATTCCTTTCCCTGTGGGTTTCCATGGCACATGTTCATTGTCCCTTTGGTTCCACGTCAGTAAGAAATGCCACTGGGATTTTCTGCTTTCCGAATTCCTGTACTGGTGGGTAGTTTTGAATGCTAGGACTCCTTTTTTTAAAAAAAAATACATGGGTGACTCTTGAGTATATATGTGTACAAAGTGTATTTTCCTCTTACTACTTGTGGGATGGTTGGAAGAATGCATTCCTAGATAGCCTTGAATCACCATTATTTTTCTTTCTTTGGAATTGATCTGGGTCTTACCTGCCTTTGGGTTTAGTGCAAAGCTAGGAATTGTTACTCTTTTGGACTATAATCCCCAGAATCCCCAGCCAATGTGCCCAGGCAGAGAAAAGGAGCTTGGAAAAATGGTTTGGATTACAACTTCTAGAAACCTGGGATTCTGAGAGCTGTAGTCCCAAAAGTGACTCCCTTTTAAATATGATTATGTACCTGAGAGGTATTGAATTTGTAATAAGAGATGTGGATGTGCATCCATACTTTCTGACACTCTTACCTGGGTTTTTTTCCCCTTCTTACATTTGTATTTGTTTCTCTTTATCTGAGTTTAAGATGATGCAATGGAATTGCAGAAGTTGTGAGAGGCCCTTCTGGGAAGTCCAGTGGCATGAATGTTTTCTTTTGTAAACTGGGGAGGGGTGGACTTTTTAAAAAGTGTCAGATTTATTGAGCGCTCAGTTTTTAAAAATTGTTGAAGGCGGTTTCGTATTTACTCTTGTGGTGAAGACTTTAATGTTTTTTATGGTATAATTGCTTTAGTCATGATTGTATACTTGTTTATTTCAATGCTCTGTCTGCTGCATCATGTGGGGATTTTATTCTTCTTTCTTGCAGAAGACAGACTTGCATGCATTGATAACCCTGAATTCCAGCGAATCTCCTTTCCTGTCCGATAATAATAATAATAATAATAATAACAACAACTTTATTTTTGTACCCCGCCTTTCGCCCTTAGGCAATCCAGGCAGCTCACAAAAGTTGCATATAAAATAAACAAATCCATAGCAAACAGGCTTGTGAATGCAATCTGTTTGCTCTTGCTCAGTTCCTCTTGATAAATTTAAATTTAAATTGATTTCAGCCATGTCTGAAAACCAGATTTAAACCCCTTCTCTAAAAGATTATTTTTTAATGATTTAAACCACAGTTTAAATCACGAGTGGCAATGGTTCTGCTTAATCGCTTTTAGCAGAGTACATTATTTTTAATATTAATATTTAATATAAATACTGTAATACTATACTATAAATATATAATATATAACATTATATAATATAGAAATATAAATAATATATAAATATATAATGATATAATACTATAAATATATAATAATATATTTATATTATAAATATATAATATAAATAAATTATATTAAAATAATAATAATAATAATAATAATAATAATAATAATAATAATAATAATAATTGTTATTTGTATTTCCCGCCTCTCCCTGCGGATCGAAGCGGGATAACAAGTAATGTAAAAATACAAAACATATATATAAATACATACTCAGAGATGTAGATTTCATTAGAAAGGAGGAACACGCTAAGCAATTATTCTGAATTGTTTTCAGCTTAATTTTCAGGTCATCAATAATGGAATCATTTTCTTTTCTATCCAGACTCTTTCTGGTTCGAAGCTTCTCCACCTCCCCAAAATCTCTATTCATTTTTTACCTTTTTACGATTTGCTTTTAGAGCGAAGTGAGGCCTCGAGAGGTAGCGAAAAAGAAAGTGTGTGTGCACTTGATGTACACATTTCCAGAATGGTTGGTTTATCTCCCATCTCTATAAAGCGCTGCTAACGTATTCTTAAAATATAATTAGCAGTGGTATATTAGTATTCATGATGATATCTCTGATCCTTCTTTTTTTACGACTCATTGTTTTAAGAAAATGTTGAAATCCGATTTACATCTTTTTTTTTTTTTAAATCATTGATTTTTATCAACATTGCTTGCCTGAAGGAGTAGCTAAACTTACCAAGCATGGAAAGTTCAGTGTGTCATTCAAACCTAGAATCCTGACTTCTCAGTTCAAACAAGCCAGGAATTGTAAACCAAGAGCAAAAGCAGTCTTGGCCCAATGGCAAGTTCTTTGGTGCACAAACAGATCCTGGAAAAAATGTAACTTTTGGGGGCTGTAACTTTCCCAATCACCTGGTCACCAAGTTGGCTGGAGGAATCTGGGAGCTGTAAGCGAAAATATGACTTTTCCAAGCTATAGTCCATATAGTCCAGGTATAGTCCATATAGTCCAGGTATAATCCATATAGTCCATATAGTCCAGGTATAGTCCATATAGTCCAAGTATAATCCATATAATCCAGGTATAGTCCATATAGTCCAGGTACAGTCCATATAGTCCAAGTATAATCCCTATATTCCAGGTATAGTCCATATAGTCCAGGTATAGTCCATATAGTCCAAGTATAATCCATATAATCCAGGTATAGTCCATATAGTCCAAGTATAATCCCTATATTCCAGGTATAGTCCATATAGTCCAGGTATAGTCCATATAGTCCAAGTATAATCCATATAATCCAGGTATAGTCCATATAGTCCAGGTATAGTCCATATAGTCCAAGTATAATCCCTATATTCCAGGTATAGTCCATATAGTCCAGGTATAGTCCATATAATCCAAGTATAATCCATATAGTCCAGCAAGATTCAGAAGGCTATGTTCAATTTGTGGATTGGAGTACTGAGAAACTCTCCGTTTATAAGTATATAATATAAGTATGAGGGGGAATGTAAAGTACTGAATAATCGAAGTGAAACATAAGATAACAAGACATGAAAGACGAGGAAGTATTTTTGTGTGTTTTGTCTGTCTGATTGTAGGTGTTATTATTTGTTTGTATTTGTTATTTGTTTCTTTGTTTAGGGGTGGGGGTTGTGGGTTTTTTTTAATATGTACTTTTTATTTTTAATTAATAAAATTTAAAAAAAAATAAAAAAGAGAGAGAAACTCTCAGTTTCAGAAAAAAATGCAATAAGGTGCAATAAATGGAGGAGGAAATTTTTTACTCTAATGCCAGTTTTGAAGATCTGTATCATTTTCAGACTGTACACAAAAGTAACGATTTATCTGATGAACAAAACTGTAAGTTTACAAATGAAAATCTGTAACTCTTTGGGTTATTGGTCTTTTGAGAGCCAATGTTGTGTAGTGGTTTGAGCGTTGGGGCTTTTTGGAGATCAGGATTCGATTTCTGGCTCAGCCGCGGAAGCCCATGGGGTGACCTTGGGTGAGTCACACACTCTCAGCCCCAGGAAACCCCATGATAGGGGTTGATTCTCCATTATTTTTCTTTCTTTGGAACTGATCTGGGTAGTACAAAGCTAGGAATTGTTACTCTTTTGGACTATAATCCCCAGCCAATGTACCCAGGCAGATAAAAAGAGCTTGGAAAAATGGTTTGGATTACAACTTCTAGAAACCTGGGATGATTATTATTATTATTATTATTATTATTATTATTAATATCCCGCCCCTCTGCAGAGCAATCGGGGCGGCTTATAACATTAAAATTTATATAAAGATATGTTAATACAATGTAAACTGTAGTCCCAAAGTTTGCCATTAAGTTGGAAAGGCCTTGAAGGCACACAACAACAATTGGATCTCCCATGATATACTCAGTAAAAAAATTCTGTATTTTCCCAGGAAAAATCCACAGTAAAAGAAATTTCCCAGTTTGTGATTCTGGCTTGTAAGGGGTTACACAAGCCAAGCGTCCCACTTCAAATGTCATGCTAAAGGTTTCCATTTCTGGTTAGTTTAGCCCTGATCACAAATAAAGGCAGCAGGTATTGGACAGTGTGCCCCAGCTTGCAGCTCACAAAGAGTAAGCCAAGGTTTTCTGGAGGTCTGTCTTATTGTTGCATGGAAAGACAGCTATTGCATGCTTCCTATGCAAAATCCTTGGAGAACACTGGGAAAAGAAAGTAGTGTACAGATGCCATGCTGAAATACATAAATATATATGCTATGCTAACAACAAAATAAATTTACTGGCATACTCGTGTGTGTGTGTGTGTGTGTGTGTGTGTGTATATACTTTATACTGTATACTACTAGATTTATTTTGTTGTTGGCATACCTTGTTGTTAGCATAGCATATATATATTTATGCATTTCAGCATAGATATAGATATAGATATAGATATATATGGCATACTGTGTGTGTGTGTGTGTACTGTATACTAGTAGATTTATTTTGTTGTTAGCGTTGCTTGTTGATAGTGTAGCATATATATATATATTTATGCATTTCAGCATGTATACCGTATATTTATGCATTATGCATTTCAATTATGCATACATATATATATATATATATATATATATATATATAGTATACCAGTAGATTTGTTTCGTTGTTGGTATAGCTTGAGAACGTAGAGGACACTGCAAGTAATTCTATTTTTGATTCCAAGGCCTTGAATGAAAGGTAAGCAGCTTTGAGATCTGTATTCTGCCTGTTTTCTTGAACTCTTACAGACTTTCTCTGCATGCGTTCCAGCTATAAAGCCTGTTTACTCAGCAGATCCTCCTAATGCAAGTGGAATTTACCACCCCCAGTTACTTTTCCATTCTGTTTTGAAATTTCTTATGTTTGCTCATGATGGCACTGGTCAGTGCAGGCTGGAGGATTCTGGGATGTTCAGTCCGGAAAAAGTCCCTTTCCCAAGATTTGTCTAACATATATTGTGCTTGCTGAAATAAGGAGGTTAGTTAACAGTTTAACGCATATCTGTACAGGGCTAGCCCTGTTGACCAAGCAGGAAAATATAGCAAAATCCAAAATTCACATTCTTGTGACCCTTTATTAGGTGCAAATAGATTATGCAAGGTTTTTGTGGGTTTCTTGGGCCATGAGGTCGTCTTATAGAAGAATGTATTCCTGATGTTTCGCCTGCAGGTTATGCAAGCTTTCGAAGTTCATAGGCTTCTTCATCAGGCATAGATATTTCAAATCATTTGGTAGGGAAATGTGATGGTGGAGAATCACAGAGTTACATCTTTCTTGAGACGTTAAAGGTGTTGTTTAGTATGGTCTAGGGTTGAATCAGGTAGAGGCCCTTTTGTCTATGAGGTGACTGGGAACAGCCAATGCAAAACAGTACAATTTCATTCTCTGATGGTAGAAAAAATGAGATTTCCTGTAAGATCTAGAACGTATCTCTCTTTGTAGCAGAATACATCTTTCCAAGATCCCTCTATACTGACAAATCTGGAGATAAGGGTCCAAAACACACTGCAGAAATTATCCAGTTTGACACCGCTTTAACTGCCCTGGTTCAGTGCTAGGGAATCCTGGGGATTGTAATTTATTGTGGCACCAGAGTTCTCTGACAGAGAAGGCTAAATGTCACACAAAAGCTTTGGACCTCAGTGATTAGTTTATGATCTTTACATTTCCTATCTTTGGTATGTGAATCTTGCATCTTTCCACCCCAGAATCTGCAAGCCTGTGTGGTTTATTCCAGCTATTTTAGAATATATTTGTTTTATCCTCCCCACCGTAGGCCATCTTAACTACAGACTGAAACAACATGTAGGCATCTGACTAACATCTCCAAATGTTTGTCTCCTGTTTGGTTTGTAACATCTTCCGGATGAAGAAGTCCATGGAGCTTCGAAAGCTTGCCACAAGTATATTGTGCATTTTTGGTTGGCCAATAAAGGTATCACTAATGGATTTTTGTTTGAATTTACTAAGTGGCCAACCCAGCTACTACCCCTGAATGTTTTTTGGTAGACTTCAGTCTACTTTCTGCATGGATGTGGAATGGAGGGTCCAGGAACAGACCTACATATAAGTAGGCTGTGTGTGAGGATGGCAATAGAAATGCAAAACTTTGTGGGCCTGGAGATGAGGTGACAAGTTCAGTTGTAAGGATGGTCTTTGGAAGACAAAGGCAGGAGGAAGGATGTTGCCTAAAGCCAAGGAGAGTAGACTATCATATGAATGAGTTTTTGGAATGGAGTGTAGAAACCAGAAAGGAGATGTGATGAACTGGCCAAAAGAGCCCCCATGAGGCTGGAGGGTTAGATACTGTTGAAATGTGTGCATTGTGCCAGGAGGCCATCCTATCCTCTCTGTTCAACCCACTGTTGATGAACTGGAGTTTCCAGATACATTCCAATTCTACAATTCCTCTTTCCAATCTTCCTTTATAGTTTTTGCTTGCTTGTTTGTTCAAGGATGGCTATTCTGAGGTCCTGGGTGCAAGGAGATGAAAAACTGAGAGGGCATAACTATTTGCAAGTTAAGTGGTTCAAATCACAGGTCTTGGTTTTGTGTTATGCTTGGCACATGCTTGAATTACATGTTAAGAGTGGGGGGAAATTGGGAAAAGTTACTTCTTTGAATGACAACCTCCAGCTGGTTGGGGGATTTCTGGAAGCTGTCATCCAAAAAAGTAGGTTTTCCTAGCTTGGTTTAAAGTAAAGGGTTGGACATGGTAGAACTGAGTCGCACCCAACTCTGTGAATCAAGAATCCAGTTAAGATGGCTGCAAACATGTCATTCAGATGCCTTTGTGCACTCAAAAGCAGGCGGGTTGTGAGATGACGCAACCCACACAGCGAAGGTCTCAGGTTGAGGAGGCTGAAGCTCAAGAGATCCAATGCCCTTTCGTAGAGTTGAGAGCTTGCCCAACTTGCTCAAGAGAACAAACATTTTGAACCTAGTGGAGAGGTTGTGAGGAGATGATCAATATTTGAACAACACGAGAAGTAGGCTTTTAAGAGGACATGATCCCTCTGAAGGAATAAAAGGAGTTTTTGTCCGGAGTGAAAGGGTAGCGGAGGAGTTATGTTTAACCAAAGGCAACCTGAGGATGGAGATGACCATCAAAGGCAGTGCAAGGATAAGGAGAGCCACCTTCTTCTGGGAAACATGAGGGTGCAATGGATGCCTGAGTGAGGTCTCCATCCTTCTCCCTCTGAGCTCTGAAATGTCAAGTGTCTTCAAGAATCTACATCCTTTCAGGCTTACGCAGCCACACAGACCTGATTTTGCAATTTCTGATAAAAACCCCTCTCAGATATGCCACTTGGCCACAGATCCTTGGCTTACTTTGATATTTATTTTTGTAAGAGATGTGGACAAGTGTAATGGACATGCATGGAGGCAACATTTCTGGCCTCAAATTCCTCAGTGGGCTGCATATCTATGTTAGATTCAAACAAAAACCCATCAGTGATACCTTTATTGGCCAACCAAAATGCACAATATACTTGTTGCAAGCTTCTGAAGCTCCATGGGCTTCTTCATAGGCAAGATGATCTATATTAGAGTTTGGAGCTGGGCAATTGTGCATGGGTTGGGGATCAGTTTGCCCCTGAAGGCTGCTTTCTGGGGAAATGGTAGTGATGCTTTCTAAGGAACTTTCTGAGGAACTCAGCTCTCACTATCTGAAAGAGCACTGAGCCTTCTCAACCTGAGACCTTCACTGTATGAGTTGCATCATTTTCAGAGCTTAACTGCTTTTACGTGCATGGAGGCGTCCGACTGGCATGTCTGCAGTTCCTTCTGCTACAAAAGCTTGCTTCTTGCTCTTAGCCCGAGCGAAATAAACGCTCCATCTCTACTCGGGGAATGAGCTCTGAATGTTTGCAGTAAAGAAAAAGCACGACAGGCAAAAGGGTCCAAAGATCACAGAAGAGGAAACCACACAGGTAGAGCCGTCATCAGAATTTGCAAGATGATCTCTTTGAAGGTTGGGAAATCAAAATAAAATGGAAGGACTTACTTATTTAAAACAAATTAAATCCCACCTTCCCATGCTACCCTCCCTCTCCTTCATTCAGTATACTGTATTTCATCAAACTGTCTGAAATACTGTACAGTGGACTCTTGGATCCACTCGGGTTTGGTTCCAGGATCCCTGGTGGATACCCAAAACCGTGGCTGCTCAAATCCCATTTAATACAATGGCATAGTGAAATAGTGTCCCTTATATAAAATAACACAACCAAAGTTTGCTTTTTGGAATTTATTTCTCTTTGAAATATTTTCAAGCTGTGGATACTTCAATCCGTAGATATGGAGGGCTGGTGGTATTTCCTTATTTGTCCCTTGGATTTTAATCTTAAATGAATGAATATTTACCAGGCTAAGGTTACAATCCTCCCCTAAGGACTTGCTTCAGACTGTAAGTTCTGTAGCTTTCTTTCTTTCTTTCTTTCTTTCTTTCTTTCTTTCTTTCTTTCTTTCTTTTTGGTCTACCTTTCTTGATCAGCAAACTTACACCCATCTATGAGATTGCAAATCAGAAAGAAAATTGCATATAATTGCATGGTTTTGTTCACGCTGAAGAAGAACTGTGAATTGGGAAGACTGGAATTGGAATGAAAGTTCAGAATTGTGAGCTGTAGTTCAGTGGAGCTCCCTTGTCCACATGGGAAAAATAGTCCTTCATATGCGAAATGGTCTATGTCTCTCTGGCCGTGTGATGGGAATCTGGGTTATGGACTGCAATATTGAGGTATAAAACAGGTTTGGAAAGGATTAGCCCCACATTGTTGTTTTAGCATGTATGTTTTTTAAAAAGCCATTTTTTAAAACCCTACAACAATAAAGACTAGACTCCTGTTCTTTAGAATGAAAATCGGGAATTTACAACATTGTAAGTTTGAAGCTGAGACTAAATGGGGACATAGATATCATATATGGCTTAATAGGCCTAAGTTTTTCACTTGTAGTCCCTTTGTTCCTGTTTCATATGAAGAAGGAAGCTGTTTACCATGGCTTCTACGTTCATTTACAGTCGGGCCACTGTATCCGTGGAGTCTTTGTGCAGGGATTCAACCATCCACGGTTTGAAAAATATTCCGAAAAAATATAAATAACAAAAAAGCAAACCTTGATTTTGTTATTTTATATAAGGGATACCATTTTACTAGGCCATTGTATTTAATGGAATTTGAGCATCCATAAGTTTTGGTATCTGCAGGGAGTCCTGAAAGCAAATCCCAGCAGATACCAAGGGCTTACTGTAAACTGGGAAACTGGTTTCCAGCCGAGCAAACCAAAAGATATGAAATAGTGCTTGAAAGTTGGTACATAAAAGATACATGGGTGTAGAGCAGATGTGGGAAAATGTTCCTCCGCATATGTTGGACGGTAACCCTATCAGTTCTGGCTGTTATCGGTGGTGAAGGATAATGGAACTTACAGTCCATAAATATCTGGAAGGCCACTGTCATTTATTGGTTGGTGAAGGTTAAAAGTAGAAACAGTAAGAACATGAGTCCCCATCTCTATCAATGTTTGATCCCAGGTATGGGAATCCTTTTACTATTTCTATTTCTTCATTGTCTGGAATCCTTTTACTATTTCTATTTCTTCATTGTCTAGATTGAACTTGAGAAGGTCCTCCTCGGTGGTCATTATTTTTCTTTTTTCTTGATGTTCAACAGTAGTCCTGCCTTTGCACTTTCTTCTTGCATCTTCCTTAGTAGGTGTTCCAAATCTGGGAGGTTTTCTGCTAGTATTATGGTGTCTTCTGCATCTTGGTGTTGTAGCCCAAAAGAGGAACTTCTTCAAGCTCTACTTTCTTCCACCTTCATGGTCCTAAACTGTTACTCAGAATGGAAAAGGAAGCATCTACTGATGCTTCCCAATACAAATAACAGCTTGCAGTGGGGTCTGGGGGAGAGACGGTTTCCAATGGGAGTACTCATGAAATATATTGGATATATTGGATTGTTTGCCCAGGAATGGTCGGGTACTGGTGCAAAATCTCAACCACCAGCCTGGCACTTCCATGCTTCTTTACAGCTCTTTGCAATGTGGCTGCTGTTGTCTTTGGCCTCAGAGCACCTCACCTACTTCTCGGCCGCTGGCACTTTTAATCCTTTCCTGTTTTGCTCTCAGGAGATCTGTCTGTGGTGTACCAGATCTGGAGACTTTCCGGGGAGACAATTATCTCTTTCCTGTTCCTTTGGAAGCCAAGGATGCGGGGGAGTAAAAGATGGAGTTATCTGAGGACACAGATCATTAGCCCATTAATACAGTGTGTGTAGTTTTAATTTTAAAAAAAAATCTTTGAAATCTGTTTTTAATTTATTATTGCAGTTTAACATGCTTTTAGTGCATCTACTGATTTTACTTTGTAAAACTATGGGCCTTTGCCGACTGCCAGAAATAGTGCAAATTGAGTCCACTTTAACTGCCCTGGTTCAGTGCTAGGGAATCATGGGAACTGGAGTTTATTGTGGCACCAGAGCTCTCTGACAGAGAAGGCTCAATGTCTCAGAAAAAAAATACAATTCCCATGATTCCCTAGCACTGAGCCAGGGCAGTTAAAGTGGACTCAATTTGCATTATTTCTAGCAGTCTGCAAAGACCCTATGTAACTTGTTTTAACGCTTTTTGCAAACCTGAGATCTTTGATATAGGACGAGGTATTGTGAGCCAGTGTGTAGTAGTGGTTTGACCGTTGGACTATAACTCTGGAGAGCAGGGTTTGGTTCCCCGCTCAACCACAAAAGCCCACAGAGTGACTTTCGACAAGTCACAGTCTCTCAGCCTCAAAAGATGGCAGTGGCAAACCCCCTCTGAAGAAACTAGCCAAGAAAACCCTGTGATAGGTTCGCCTTAGGATTGTCATAAGTCGGAAATGACTTGAAGGCAAACAACACCGCACACTCACAAATATTTTAATAAAATAAATAAATAAATAAATAAATAAATAAATATGAACTAGAACTAGATAGATAGATAGATAGATAGATAGATAGATAGATAGATAGATAGATAGATATGAAGGGTTCAGGGGAATCTCCACAGGTTTGATGAAAGTTTTCTTGTGCCTCATAATACAGTATCATCGGTCATATCTAGACTAATGACTACAGCAGCCTTTCTTAAGCTGGTGCTCTGCAGGTGTGTTGGACTACAACTCCCATCCTCTCCACTTAGGAAGATGTTCTTTACTACATGCACACCTTTCTGTTGGTAACTCTGTGATGCCTTCTTTTCTCCTCTCCTCTCTCTCAATTTGAGTCTCGCTGTCTTGCACACCATACACACACACCCTTCATTGTTTTCTCTGTTCACAGTATTTGTGCACCTTTCGTGATGCTTTGGAAAACTGCAAGAAAGAAACTATTTCCCTAATGGAACATTTGCTGTTTGCACCTACCTATAGGCATCTTATAGCTTGGCCTCTCATAGTTTGACCTTTTAGCCTGATCCAGTTAATTCAGTTAAGATATCTTAGAGATGAGACCCAAGTGTGAACAGGAAATTCATTTATGTTAATAATAATAATAATAATAATAATAATAATAATAATAATAATATATTTATTTATTTATTTATTTGTACCCCACCCCTCTGTGAACAATTGGGACAGCTAACAATAATTTAAATTACATACAATATAACTCCCAAGGTCCAAGCCCACCTACCCCTTAAAAAAGTATTAAACCTTATACAGTGGACCCTTGTTATCTGCTGCGGTTTGGTTCCAGGACCAAACCACCCAGGGATAACAAAATCCTTGGATGCTCAAATCCCATTAAATACAATGGAAAACGAAAATGGTGTCTCTTATATAAAATGGAATAATCAAGGTTTGCTATTTGGAATTTATACCTTTTTTTTTAATATTTTCAAGCCGTGGATGCTTGAATCTGTGGATAAAAAAAATCAGTGGATAAGAAGGGCCGACTGTACACATAGCCTGAAGGATATTTTTATACATAATATTTTTAATAATTGTGTGCACAAAACAAGATTTGTGTACTCTGAACCATCAGAAAGTAGAGACATCCATATCTCAGCCCTCCATGTGGATAATTTTGTATTTGGTGTATTGTGGATTTCAGAATTCTGGGTAAGGGAGACTTAACCTGTACTCAGTTGGGGTGTCATTTCAGATTTTTGGAAGACCAAATCCTAGAAGGTAGAGATTGGGAGCAAAACCACTGTAGGTGGACCCTTTGATAGACCACCCAACCTTCAGTAGACATTTTGGAGGTAAGGGGATGTCTCTTCTCAGTTTCTAATGCAGGGGTAGGCAACCTTTCCCCTTTAAGGGCCAAGGGACTTCAGCTCCCAGAAGCCTCAGCCATGTTGGCCAATAGTCCCATGTTGGCCAATAGCTCCTGGGATTCTGGGAGCTGAAGTCCCTCGGCCCTTAAAGGGGAAAGGTTGCCTACCCCTGTTCTAATGCAACGGAGTAGACCTTGACAATGGAAAGATACAATGAGTGATGGCTGGATCCATCCCAGGGCGGTAGGAATCTGAACTGTGAAGGAGCTGTCCAGGGTGCTGAGCCATATTCCCTTCCTAAGCTCTACACTTAGAGAGCTCTTTTAAACCCAAAATAGATCCACTGCACCACTGAAATGGAAGCCAACAGCTGCTGCTTGACACAATAGGGAAACTAAGGAAATTCTGCTGGGGAGAGGTCAACAGAAATGGCTAAATAGCTTGGTCCGGAGTTGCATATGCACCTTACCTGCCATAATATGTTGAGAAGTGGGTGTGATGGGTGATACAGTAGGAATGGCTATTGCTGAGACATGGTGATCTCAGACACAGGGGCTGAGATAGTAATGGAGGGGAAGCAAGCTGGAGTCGAGATTGTTCGGAGTTGTTTCGAAGGGGCAGTATGGGAACGAGAGAGACAAAAAGTGTTTATTCATTCTAAGGAATGAGAATTAAGCCTGCCATGAATCTGAAATTGTGGCCAGTTTAATTAGGCAATGTTAGCGCTTGCTGTTCAGTTCTGACAATGAACGTCTATGGACTGGATCTATAGATTCTTAATAAAGGTTTGCTGAGTTTTATCTGCTGAAGTCTGGATTTCTGAACTAGGCATCCTGATGGACTTGACAGGCTTTTATTGGTCAAAAGGCATACAAAACAACATGCTTATTTTTTTTTTTTAAATATTTTTTATTGTTTAAGACATCTTGTCAATATCATATCATGACAACAATCATATATAATCATTTTCATATATATTACCATTTAACCCCTTCCCACCCACCACCTTGGTCTTCTCCTATTCATATTGGATTAAACCTCTTATCAGCACTCTTAAGATATTAGGCGGATATTAGAAAACTAGATATTAGATATTAAAACTAGATAACTAGATAAAAACTAGATGATAATAACAACATGCTTATTTTTATTCACCCAGCTGCCACATCCCAAGCATGCTTGTCTAGCATGGTGAGAAATAGATTTCAGATCTGTTGTTTCTTTCTGTCAGCTACTTTTTCTGACAGTGGCTTGCTGTTTTGATATTTACTAAAGTATAAGTAGTGATACAGGAGTGAGCAGTCTGGTTTTAACCATTTTCTTGGGAGAGGAGCAGTCAAGCAAACCAAGCAAGAGGTTGAGCATTTCCGAATGTTCAGAGAAGTTGTGGAAATGGCTTCTCCTGCCTTTGACTCATTTCATGTACGGAGCCTTCTGAGACCCCTTGCTCAAGATCTGTAACAGGATTAGCAGAATTAATCAATTGGTTAATTAACAACAATGTTAATAAGTAGTCCTATAATTCGTGCGTAAAAGCAACACATTGACAGTTGTCAGAAATGCTAAAATGGTGGTGAAGTTGTGCTCTTTTAAGTTGTTCAGGACATGTCTGCCTAGGATATTAGGTAGATGTTAGAAAACTAGATATTAGATATTAAATCTAGATATTAGATAGGCTAAATATTAGAAACTTTGGGATGGGTGGGGGAAGAAACCAAAAACCAAAAAAGCATTGCAATCAAATGTTGTAGCCATGGAATATGCCTCAGGATGGAGGCTGACAGCTTAAAGAGTCAGGTACAAATGCAATGTTGTCAGATTAACTTTTAGGGATGAAGACACACTTGTGTTTTTCCAGAGATGAGCAACTGAGTTGGATCTAGCAGCCAGTTTTCTGTTCCTGGAAGCCTCTCAGGCTGCTAAAAAATGTCAATAAATACCCAAACAATAAGATATTACTGGAAGTCCACTTTTGGCTTTGAAAATGGGTATCTTTTTAACATTAAATAGTGCAAGACACCCCTCTACAACCTCTAGGGAAGATAATTGTATTATATCTTTTAAATCATAGGTTTTATGTACTTAATGTGTTGCCTGCTGGTCTGCGGACTATAATAAAAGTCTATTGTTGTTATTGTTCTAGGAAAGATCACTCGCCCTTTTCAGAGAGCAGGGAAAGGGCTGTCCAAGGAGTTCGGAGAGGTTAAGCTTCAGGGATCACATGTGTCCACAGGGCTGGACTTTGCCCACCCCTTTTATAGACAAAGAACTTGTGTGCATTTAGTGAACTACTTATTTATTTGTTAATCCTCCTCTGCAGGAAAGCCAGCGTTGGGTTATGACTTTGAAGACCAGGGTTGGAATCCCTGATCAGCCATAGAAATCCATTGGGTGACTTTGGGCAAGTCACACTCTCTCAGCCTCTGAGTAAGGCAACCCCCCTCTGAACAAATCTGGCCAAAAAAAATCCATGATACCTTAGGGTCATCACAGATTGGAAATGGCTTGAAGGCACACAACAACAATAATAACCTCCTCCGCTGACCTGGAGCAGAAGGGTCAGGTACGGTGGCAATCTTATATCTGCAACGCTGGAGATTGAATTCAGTGGTGTGCTAGTTTGTAAAAGAGGTGAACTGAAACCAAATATGAATATGACCTTGTGGCTAGAAGGGGATGGAGCCCTCTTTGTAGTGTGCAATAATTTTGGTTGCAGAAATCTCCAAGGCCCTTGAGACTACCAAGCAAACGTGTCCTTCAAAGGAAAGAGTTCAGTGTACTTTCTCTTCTTGAGGACTTAGGTACAAGCTGTGCAAACTGCTTGAAATTCCCAGGACACAAAGTGAGATTTTTCTTTTCAAAATTACTCGTTTTTCAAGGATCTCGTTCCAAGAAATAGCTCAGCGGTCTCTCATCCACTTAGTAGTGCCAGTTCCTCTAAACATGGCTAGAGTTTTCATTCTGCCTCTTACTTTTAAACAGGTCCTCTTTTCTTTTCTCTAAAAACACATGCCAATGGTAGCAGCATTGTCTCAATCCAATCTCAGGGTGGATTTATCTGTCAGCTCCATATTATTCCCATCATTCTTGCTATCTTCCATTCATTCCATCCTCGTCCTGTATCATTTCTCTCTCTCTGTATATGGAGGGGTGTTTTTAAGGCCTGATAAATTGACAGATAACCGAGAATTGGAAAGCAAAGTCTCCCATCTTCCCCACACTGGATTATCAGTTTGCATGATTTCCCATTTTACGAACTTGTCATATTTTGTTGGGATCGAAAGGAAAGGTACTTTGAGTTACAGAGGTTAGACTGAATAGCCCATGTGGTCTCTCCCAATGCTATGACTTGTTCTCCATCCATTTGTTAAGGAAGCCTCTACAATTAATACAGATCCGGATTTTAAATCCTTTTGAAGACATTGTAAGGCAGCCTTCGCCAAACCAAAAGCCAGCATGGCGTAGTGGTTTGAGTGTCCGTCTATGACTTTGGAGACCAGGGTTCAATTCTCCAGGTGACTATGAAACCCCACTGGGTGCCCTTGGGCAAGTCACATATTCTCAGCCTCAGGGGAAGGCAGTGGCAAACCTCCTCTGAACAAATCTTGCCAACAAACCCTGGTGATAGGTTCACCTTAGGGTCACCATAAGTCGGAAATGACTTCTCTAAACCAATGCCTTCTGTAAATGTTGGATTACATCTCCCATCATCCTGGCCATTGGCTGTACTAGTTAGGATTGATGGGTTTTTAATCCAGCACAACTATGGACAAAAGGTTGCCCTCCCAGCACACACACTCAACAAAAACCACCTACCATATTGGTTAACCTTTCCTTTGTGATTTTCTATGGCGTACAGCAATGATACCCATACTCTGGCTCTCCAGGTGTTTTAGACATCAGTTCCCAGAAGCCTCAGCCTTCTTGGCCAATGGTCTTGGATTCTGGGAGCTGCAGTCCACAACAGCTGGAAGGCCAGAGTATGGGAAGCATTGGCTTGCGGTGAAGGCTGTATGGCGTTGTGTTGTAGGACTTTAGAAACAATAACCATAATAATCTCTTTTGCAAACCTGTTGTGCTAGGTTAGGCTCAATGGTCTGATCACAAATGTTGATTCGTGGTTTCAATCAACATTTGTGCCTTCCCCAACCAATCTATGTCAGCTGAAATATGCCAGGACATGATCTTGTCCCCTCTAAAACAGGATTTGGATGGCGTTTACTTGCACGGCTGTCTGGTATAGATCAGAACTACATCTCAGATGATCCATCCCTTTTGCCTGCCTGCATCAACGTGGGGGGAAATGACTGTATTTCCAGCCTTGGGTTCCTATGGTAACAGTGCATCAAAAGAGCAAGGGAACGTGGCAAGTGCTTTAAAAGGGAATCTCTGGGCCGCCTGCCAGCTTCCTTTGAACTTGCTCATCCCTTTTATGAGCGAGATGGCCTGCAGCAAACCTGTCGCGTTGGGAGAGCTAGGCGTGCGGATGGAAATGGTGGGGCTGAGTTTTGTGAGTCATTCCTCGAATGGTATGATATAGCAGGCTATGCACTTTACAGATGCCTTTGCGTTTCTGGCTGTTTGTTGCGTCAGCATATTAATGTCAAGGAGAAAGTTGCACCGGCAGGACTGATGCCAAGGAAGGAGGGTTTACCTAAGAAGCTGTTGTAAGGAAACATCACAGTCACGGATGGTTAAGAAGGGACCAAAAGAAATGTGTCCTGTGCGGTCAGTCTCTGTGTGTCTGTCTGCTGTGTCCTGGGTGCAGTCAATCCAAAGGTCTCTGGCCTCTCTTTGCAAATCTCAGTAGGAGGATTCACAACCTTTGATAAGAATAGGAAGGAGAAAGATCTCAGATGTGGGATTCTAGCCTTCTCCTGCAGAGACCGGCAGTTTTTTCTATCCCCCTAAATGTTTTGTTAGGGATGTGGTGGCTTAGTGGTTAAAATGCCAATTCTGACGATTGGAAGATCAGAAGGTTGGCAGTTTGAGGCCCAAGTGCTGCATGATGGAGTGAGCTCCTATCACTAGTCCCAGCTTCTGCCAACCTAGCAGTTGGAAAGCATGCAGACAAATAGGTACCACTTTGGTGGGAAGGTAACAGCGTTCAGTGCAACCATGCTGGCCATATGATCACAGAGTAGTCTCTGACAACGCTGGCTCTTTGGCTTAGGAATGGAGATGAGCACCACCACCGACAGTCAGCTACGACTAGACATTAATGTCAAGGGACTACCTTCTCCTTTAAATGTTTTGTGAGATGTATAGCCTTCTCTGTCAGAGAGCTCTGGTGCTGCAACCAAGTACAATTCTCGGAATTCCTTAGCATTGAGCCATGGCAGTTGAAGTGGTGTCAAATTGGATTATTTCTTCAGTGCGGATGCAGCTCACATCTCCTGCTATGAGCTTGAGATGATGTATATGGATTTTATCATCACACCAACCATGTGGGATGGATCAGGCGGGGCAGGTTATTGGCTCAAGGTGAGTTTCATGGCTTGATAGGGATTTGCATCCCTGAAGTCCCCCCGATCCAGTCACTACACCATCACAAAGAATATATTGAGAATATGGAAACCTAAATCTGGATGCATCCTTGTGACTGTGGTGTTTTCTTACAACAGCTTCTTAGGCTGATTTCTAAGCCTCGCCACAAAAAGTCTGTGATCTGATCAATGGAAAATATAAAAATAAATGAACCGTACATGAACGCTTTGATAGTGTCTCTTTCCAAAAAGCCTCCTTGGGATCATCTGACACAGGCTGGCATATATGTGTTCAAAACAAGCAAGTGAGCAGAGCTAAAAGTATTGGAGAGGTGGCTCTTCCAAGGAGAGGCTACACACGGAGCTGTGTGCATATTCATGAAAAGTTCAACTTGCAATTTAAAAAGATAAATTCCTGGTATTTAATTAAGACTGCAAATATTGCCAGATGTGGGCAGCATCAAAGCCAAGAGGGTTGCCCTGAGCAGAATTTTGGATGGAGAAAATGCTTCTTGGGAAATCAGGTTAGATCTCTGTCTTCCTCCAGGGTCAGCAAAAATGAATTATGCAAAGTAAGTATGCAATATATATGTATATGCATAATTAATGGATGCAACAAAACTCTGCTTTTCATTGTGGAAAGTCTGGACAGTTGGTGTTTGTGGTTTAAATACCGATAATGCCCAATCCAAGCTGCTCCTTTGAAGCCTCAAGGACAAAGGAGCCATTCAATTAATTGAGAGAATGTGGATAATATGCATTAAGAAATCTAAATAGTAGCTATGGGACCCAAGCAGGGAAGAAGACCTTTAACCCTCCCAGCAATGATGATGATCTAGTGGAAACTTCCCACAAGTGTGAATGGAGGAGAAGGGGAAGAAACCCAATCGGGATTTTTTTTTGTAGGAAGCACTTTGAATTAATTGCACCGCTTCCCAAACTGGAGTTCTTCATATATTTTGGACTCCAGCTCCCAGAATTCCTGACTGTTGAATGGGGTTTCTGGGAGCTGAAGTCCAAAACATCTGGAGGACTGAAGTTTGGGAATTATGGAATTAATATATCACTTGGTGGGGACATTGGAGTCCATAAAAATGCTTGAAGGCGCACCTGCTGCCTGCTTATGATTTAAAGTTAAAACAATCTGCAAACTGAGCCTGGGTTATAGGGCTTGGTCCTTTTGCTGGAGATCAGAGGAAGGACTGGGCCACCTCTGTTCTTGGTGGCTTGTGTGAGTGGGCAGCTTCTCTTGTTGATCTTGCCTTTTTTCTCTGCCATGTGAATTGCCACCCCAGTCAGATCCCTTTGGAAGGAAAAGACCTGCAAGGAATTGTCTCCGAAACATCTTTGTCATGTGAGATCAATCTGAGATGCTACAGTTGGCCCTCTATAATTTGCGGCTTTGATTATTTGCAGATTTGAGTAACATGTTCTACCTAGGAATCTCCAGGTCCTCTAGTGCAACTCTGCCAGGCATTAACCATAGAATTGTGCTGGAAGACCTAGAAATTACTAGACAAAACACTTCTCTAGGCATTTGTAGGTCCTCCAGCATGATTCTATGGTCAGCATCTGGCAGATGCTCACCATACAATTGCACTGGAAGACCTAGAGATTAATAGAGAAAACACTTCTCTAGGCATTTGTAGATCTTCCAGCATGATTCTATGGTCAACATCTGGCAGATACACTGGAGGACCTAGAGATTAATAGAGAAAATAGAGTTGGCCTTCCTTATCCAATGATTTTTTTTATCCACGGATTCAAGCATCCATGGCTTGAAAATATTTTTTAGAAGTCTAAATTCCAAATAGCAAACCTTGATTTTCCATTTTATATAAGGGACACCATTTTGTTTTGCCATTATATTTACTGGGACTTGAGCATTCATGGATTTTGTTATCCACGAGGGATCCTGGAATCAAACCCCAACGGATAACAAGGAACCACTGTACTTCTCTAGGCATTTGTAGGTCCTCCATCATGGTTCTTTGGTCAACTTCTGGCAGATGCTGATCATACAAATGCACTGGAGGACCTAGAGATTACTAGAGAAAACACTTCTCCAGGCAAATGTAGGTCCTCCAGCATGATTTTATGGTCAACCTCTGGTAGATGTTGACCACAGAGTTACTGGAGGACCTAGAGATTACTAAAGAAAACACTTCTCTAGGCATTTGCAGATCCTCCTATGGTCAACCTCTGGCAGATGTTGGCCATAGAGTTGCACTGGTGGACTGTCCTAGAGATTCCTAGATTGGTGTTCTCCCAGGTTAAAAAAAAAAATCAGTGATTTTTTATTTGCGGTTTTCCTACTTTCATAGGGTCCTACGATTGTGGAGGGCCCATTTTACTTTACTATTCTATTAATTGATCAGATGGTTTCATCTGACACTGCAAATGCACTCTTCGGGTGAGGTTTGAGGCTAAGGGCAGGATTGTGGTGGTTTCGTTGCTGAAAACCCATCTCTTTGATGTGGGCATGTTGGTTTTCCGATGAGATGAAGCAACTTGGCTGTTTGTGGTACCCATTTGGAAATGGAAAAAGAAATGGTCTATTGTAGTAGTAGGCATGATGGAGATGGGTCGGATTCTCTGATATTAGGAAGGGATGTGAAAGCCACCACTGTGTTGTTTTGGGAAGAGTTGGGCAGCTTTCCCCGTCTTTGCTACTTCACACTTCAAAATATTTATCAGATGCCTTTCACAGTATATTCCCCTGCCAATGGGGCATGCCAAATAATTGAATAGCAAACGTTATCACTCCAGATTTTATCCCTTTAAAAATAACATTCAAAGTTCAGCAAGGCACAGCAATGACCAAAAAAATGGTGGCTAAAATGAATAAGCTGTCCAAAAAGTCTGAAAAAGCAAATTCTCTGAAAAGTCGACACTAAAGACTGTGGAATGACCAGCCGGAAGAGATCTGATGGCTAGACCAGCTGTCGGAATATAAAACACATTTGAAGACCTATCTTTTCCGACAGGCCTACCCCAGGCAGTTTTAATAATGAATTTTATATTTAATCATTGTTTTATGTATTTTAATATAAGTATTGTATATTAGGTATCAAAAAGTTTTGGAGTTTGGAGTAGCTTGGATTTCAGAATTCCAGATAAGAAATACTCAGCCTGTATTAAATTGCCTCAGCATTTAGTCAGTGGACACCTTAGAACCAGTCTTTGTCCATCAAGCCCTAAAAAGATGTTAAAAGTCATATAGGAGAGAAAAAATTATGACAATTTTAGTCACATGCCTGCATTTTGTCAGGATAATACTGTTCTTGGTTCAAGTTTTGGATGGATGTTCATGCCAGTAGATCCCACCTTCTCCTGACCGTGTGGGTACTCTAGGAAATAATAATAATAATAATAATAATAATAATAATAATAATAATAATAATAATAATAATAAATCTATTAGCAAGACAAAAAGAGATGCATCTCTTGAGATCCAAGTTGCCTCAGTCCTTTGTAAACCTACAAGATCCTTTGTTAGGCAGAGAGCACTGAATTTCTAAGGAAACCCTCCATGTTGTTGCATCAGGAAACATTTTTATTTTTATTTTTAGGTGCTGTTTTGATAAAACATGCCAAATGTAGTCCAAATGTTTAAGAAAAATGTTTTACCTTTGTTGGAGGTGAAAACCTCCAAGTCCCAATCTTTGCATGATGAAGAAGCCAGTGAAGCTTTGAAAGCTTGCGACATCATTTTTTTGCATTTTGGCTGGCCAAAAATATCATTGTTTTGTGGATTTTGAACATTATTTAACGTCTGAGGTTCTAGTGCAAGCTGTAGATAACAAGAGGGCTCATCCTTTCAGCTCCTGGGATATACAGATGAAAGAACAAGTGCCACAGATACAACAATATGGTTTTAAAATTGTTAAACATGGACCGTCGTATGTAGTTTGAGCCCTTCATCGGGAAAGATATTGTAGACAATGACTTCTCTTCTGCTGTAGTGCCTCTAATTCTTGCTATTTACTTTCTGAACATCAACCCAGCTGTGACTTAATGTTCTTTATTAATAAGCAAGGAACAAGATGTCCTAATTTACACTTTCTACTCTCATTTCTGGCACAAATGTGTTGCCTAATCCAGCTGCCTTGTATAATTCGCAGGCTTTTTTACTCTAAAGGGAAACAGATACTGTGGCTTGCTCATTTTACTGATAAGATAGCCTTGTGGCACTTAAACTCTATGCATGAAGCTGGCAGTGTGACACCATTACTGCGATAAAACCACACTAGGGCAGAATTCTCTAGTCTGGTGTTGTCTCCAAGATGTGTTGGACTACAACTTCCATCCTCCCTGGCCAGCTGACAAGGAAAGAGAGGATTATCTTGTGGCTGAACATATCTGCAGAGTATCAAGATGAAGGTGGCTGCAGGGCTTTAGGTGGAAGATTTAATTTTTTGTTTGTTAGTTAACTGCCTTTGCGTCGATCTCGACCCATGGCAACCCTTTGGATGAGGCATCTCCAGGGACCCCTGTCCTCTGCTGCTCTGCCCAGCTCCTACAAATTCATATTCATGGTCTCTTTAATAAAGTCCATCGATCTACTTCCTCCAACTTTCCTAATATTATTGTCTTTTCCAACCACTCATACCTTGTCATGACGTGTCCAAAGTATGACAGTCTAAGTCTTGTCATCTTGGCTTCTAGGGATATTTCTGGGTTGATCTGCTCTAGGACCCTTTTGTTGGTCCTTTTGGCTCTCCATGGGATCCTCAGCACTCTTCTCCAGCCCCACATTCTCTCAAAGGCATTGGTTTTCTTCCTATCATCTTTCTTGACTGTCCAGATCTCACATCCATCCATGGGAATAGGGAATACGATGGCTTGTATGATTCTGACTTTTGAGCTGAGTTGTATATCTTTGCATTTTAGGATCTTTTCTAGTTCTTTCATAGCTACCCTCCCCATTCTTAGTCTTCTTCTGATTTCCTGACTGCAGTCCTCATTTCTATCAGTTTGATTCCAGGTATGGGAATTCTTTTAATATTTCTATTTCCTCATTATCTTTTACTATTTCTATTTCCTCAAGGATGAACTTGTGAAGGTCCTCGGTGGTCATTATTTTTGTTTTCTTGATGTTCAGCATTAAGCTTGCCTTTGCACTTTCTTCCTTGATCTTCCTTAGCAGGTGTTCCAGGTCTGTAGGGTTTTCTGCTAGTATTATGGTGTCGTCAGCATATCTCAGATTGTTGATATTTCTTCCTCCTCTTTTCACTCCCCCACTTTTCATGTCCAAACCTGCTTTCCTTACAATATGTTCTGTATATAGGTTGAACAGGTAGGGTGAAAGGATGCAGCCTTGTCTGACTCCTTTGCCAATTGGGAACCGTTCTGTTTCTCCGTGTTCTGTTCTGTTTTCCATATTCTGTTCTGTTCTCCACGTTCTGTTCTTGTCCTGAGTACAGATTCCTCATTAGGACTATTAGATGTGTTGGCACACCCATGTCTTTAAGGGTGTTCCATAGCCTTTCAGTCAAAGGCTTTGTGCTTGTGTGACCTATGGGTGCATTTTTAATATATTCACCCATAGGTCACACAAGCACAAAGGCAGCGCTGGGGGGGTGGAATGGCTGATTTTGCAAAAACTGTGGAGGGATGGTAAACACCCCTCTGCCATTAGTCTCTCCCCTCCAGAATGATCCGATTCAGATCCGTCATTCCCACTTGTTGAACAAGCTTTGGAATCGATTCTTTTCAAAAGAACCGCCAAAGAGCTAGTGTCAGGAGACAGCGGGGGGTTTTTTTTGCATTTGCCTCGCTTCATCACAATTGCAGCTGAGCTCAATAGGATCAGAACTGGTTTCAAGTGGGAGCAGCAGTCATATAACCCGATCTGCAATTCGCTTGAAATCATAGTGAGAACATGTGTCTCTCGCCGTGGATTTTGAATTTCTAATGTAGCCTTCAAATGTATCCGTGTTAGTCTGTAAAATCATTATGAAGAGAGATCAAAGGTGCTCTCTCCATACTAATGTTTTCTTATTAGTCATTCTCTTTGATCTAGTTATAGCGCAATTTAAATGGATATTGCATTTACAACATAATCCGGCTGATGTTTATTTGAAAATAAGCTCCACTGTGTTCATTGCCACTTGCTCCCAGGAACGTATAGGTGATTTTAAGATCACAGGTCCCTTCTGCTGTCTGAGATCAGTTCCCCTCCTTTTTTATCTATTTAGATGCACATCATCTCCCCACTCAGGCTACTGAGATCATTTATAATAAACTTTATTCTAACAAACTTTATTTAATTGCCTTTTTAAAAAGAGTAGCACAGAAAGGGAGAGCAAAATAGCTTTCCTTCTGGGCCTACCCTCTTTGTATCTTTTGGTTTTTGCTAGTGATGATCGACTATCTCCACAATAATAAGTGGTGGAGTCAGCATGGTATAGTGGTTGGAGCATTGGAGTATGACTCTGGAGATCAGGGTTCGAATCCCCCCTCGGCCATGGAAACCCACTGAGTGACCTTGGGCAAGGTCTGAACCTCAGAAAAACCCATGATAGGTTCCCCTTCGGGTTGCCAGAAGCCACAGCAAACTACAATTCCCAGAATTTCACAGCACTGAGCCATGGCAGTTATAAAGTGGTGCCAAACCAGATCGTTCCATAAATGATTCCACCATTTATCTACAATCCATTGTCCTGATTTCCATGTTTTTGGCTGTTTCAACTCTAACTCCCAGCTTCATATTACCATTGCCGGATTTGAATTCTGTTAGACAGTGGTAAATCGTACCTGCAGCTCCCCTGGAGATCTCTATCTCTAGAGTCGTAGTCCAACACTCAAACCACTATGCCACGCTGGCTCTCTCAATGGGTTTAGACTTACCACTTAAAAACCAAGAATCTCTCATTACATACAAACCTTTAACCTTCCAATTTCTAAATTGTCAAAATTTATCAAGGAATCATTGGGTTGTTTTTTTCTGTGTGGTCATGTTTGATTGTATTTTATCCTGTCTTAGTGTGTTGAAGTGGATGAAGCATATGTATGCACATGAGAGAGGAGCAAGGAAAGGGTTTTAGTGCATTCTCTGCAAGGTCTACATCAATGTTTCCCAAACTTTGGTCCTCCAGATGTTTTGAACTTCAGCTCCCAGGATTCCTGATAGTTGGCTCAAATTGAGCCAACCATCAGGAATCCTGGGAACTGAAGTCCAAAACATCTGGAGGACCAAAGTTTGGGAAACCATGGTCTACATGGACCATTGACATCAGTTTCCCTCTGCTCTCACATCCCACTGTCTAGAGTCAAAGGCTCGATTTGACTGTTTTTACTTGGGATGGGCCATTCCACGGTGAATCCAGGCCATCTCTGTATTAAATCGAAATTAAAAGACTTACCATTTGCTCCAGATCTTCTGAGAAAATTCAGAGCACTCTGGAACGACACCAAGCAACTGTTCACCCAGAGTCCTGCTATGGTGCTAGCTGCTGCTGGCACAGGTTGCACCTCCGAAGTCACAACAAGGTGCCCAGCCATGTCATCAATACTGTTGTTGTTGTGTGCCTTCAAGCCATTTCTGACTTATAGAAACCCTAAGGGCCCTATCACCAGGTTTTCTTAGCAAGATTTGTTCACAGGAGGTTTGCCATTGTTTTCCCCTGCAGCTGAGTGTATGCACTTTGCCCAAGGTGATCCAGTGGGTTTCATGGCCAAGCTGGGAATTGAACCCTGGTCTCCAAAGTCGTAGTCCAACACTCAAACCGCTACACCATGCTGGCTCTTGGTTTGACACTGGCCACCTTGTTTTTGGCCTCGGAGAAAGTAGTTTGCAAGTGGCATAGCAAGATACCCAGCTTTGCTTCGAAGTGCCCAGTTCACGGAGGAGAAATCTGGGCAGTTTGGGGACCAGAATACTCCAGGAGTATCCCAGCGTATTCTGGCCATTGTAGACTCACCTTGAGTCTATGCAGATAGTAGAGGCCCATATACAAACAGAGTTATAGCTCCAGGCCCCAAAACAGGTTTCCCAGGTTAAGGTTGCTTTTAGGGAGGAGAGAAAATAAGATAAAGTTTTCATCTAGCATGTCAGTTAGACTGTTGCTGTGTGTTTTGGAGACGGTTGCTGACCTTTACCTTTGTAGCTGTTGTTTCTTGAGTTACCTTAAGTCCGATTATGCAAAGGTTTGCATTATAAAACGTCCTGCGGTTTGAAGCAACATGTACTATGGGCTTGACAAAGACCAAATATGTTTTGTCTATGTGATTGTTTTCTCAAAATACCCCCCCCCAAAAAAAAGGGAGGGATTCTCCATTAAGCCTGAGCTTAAAAGGTCATGTTCATACCATAGAAAATCATCTTAAAATGTATATTGCTCCATTTTGGTGATGGAATGAACAGACAATGCACTTTGACTCAACGCTGAGGTGTGTGTCTCTGTGTTGCAGCCAAGATCTCTCTAAATATCTATGATACCAGTCTTCTTGTCTATATATAATGTTGCAGACAGATATAAAGTATGTGTACATGTTTGCAGATATAATTAATGTCTACATGTATTTAAATGTTTTGCATGTAGGCAGATAGTGTGTAAACTTTGTGTATGTGTGTGCAAGCAAGTAGATTTTGCATGGGCACTCTGAATTCCTTGTTGCCTTTTCTGCTCAGGAAGAAAATAGAAGTTATCCCATTCTGGATAAGGACAGATTGGCAGTGGTGTTCTGGCTGTTTATTTGTGTTTATTTGTCTATTTGTATTATTATTTTAAGTGTGTTTTAAAATTGTCATTGTTTAATAGTATTTTAAGGGGGGTGGTATTGTGGGATATGAAATGTATATTTTAATGTTGTAAGCCACCCCAGTTGTGTTACGCAGAGGGGCGGGATAAAAATAAATTATTATTATTATTATTATTATTATTATTGGAAAGATTCCTTTGGGACTACAACTTTCAGAAGTCTCCAAGGTGGCCTTTTACTAGTCATTCTTGCTGGAGATGATGGGAATAGTAGTCCAAATTGAACCTTTACAATCTCCCCCCCCCCCCCCCGGCTGTCCGACCTTTGCAAGATTGTTCCATAATTTATACTTTTCTTCCAGATTTAAGAGAAATGTATTGGCATAAGGGTCAGCTGCTTCTAGATCATGGGGACTAGTACTTGGCACCTAACAGCTGTTTTGTGCAAGGGCCACAGCCCAGTGTGTTGTTGTCTTTCCATAAAATCACATTTTGGTGGTGGATTATATATATATATATATATATATATATATGTACAACTAATGGTTGAAATTCTTGTCTTTTGCAGAATCCTGTAAGGTTGTCTCATCCCAAGTGAAGGATGGTGGTGCTACGGCAGTTTGGGCTTCTTCTTTGGAAGAACTATATCTTGCAGGTAAGTTGCTTATTGTGAGCTACTTAGGGGCTGTACAGGCCAGTACTTCTGTACAGACTGGCATGCCGCACGCCCAAACGTTGGCCTGATGCCAATGCCACGCTGCTCGCCTGACCAGACAGCGGATGGCATCACACCACATCTTCAGCGCAGTGTTTAGCCGCACTGCGCCAAAGAATCAGCAAAAAGCTGCTGCGGCAAGGATGCCCTTCTGCCACTCTAAAAAGGAGCAGCATTTTGCCGGTTCTTCAAATGGCCAGATTGGAGTTGCGGCATGCAGTTGCTGCAGGCCATCTGTTGAACCCCTTATTCTGCATCTACACTGCAGTATTAGTGCACTTTGACACTGCCGTGGCTCCGTGCTATGGAATCCTGGAATTTGTAGTTTAGTGAGACATTTAGCCTTCTCTGTCAGAGAGCTCTCATGCCACAACAAACTACAAATCCCAGAATTCCATAGGATGAAGCCATGGCAGTTGAAGCAGTGACAAACTGTGTTAATTCTCCCATGAGAGCAGCCCTAGAGAAGATGCTAGCCACAGATGCTAGCCACAGATGCTGGCGAAACGTCAAGAAACTCTTCTAGAACATGGCCACACAGCCTGAAAAAACCCCACAAAAAAACTATGGATGCCGGCCATGAAAGCCTACGACTTCACATTGGAGCCCTAGAGAACTTTATACAATCGGATAGCAGAGAAAGACAAAAAAATAAATGCAGAGCAGGCAACTTGTGGCCTCCAGATTTTGTTGCATTGCATCTCCTATCATCCCCCACCATTGTCTGGGGCTGGTTAGAGTTGCAGCCCAACAACTCTAGCTACATGTGTTTAAAAAGATCGTTAACAAGATGTTAATAAACACAAGCAAAAACAAGAAGAGTTGTCAGAGACAGGAATTGGAGAACAGGGACAACCGGAGCATACGAAAACCATTCATTTATGAATTTCAGGTAGTTTCTGTCTTATTGCAACCACAAGACAAACCTATCTTGGGGTTTTCTTGGCAAGATCTGTTCAGAGGAGGTTTGCCATGGTCTTCCCCTGAGGCTGAGATTGTGTGACCTCCTAAAATGCATGATGCCAACTCACCACAACTGTTTGTCCCTTATTGTTTTTGTGTGGCTTCAAGTCATTTCCGACTTACGGCCACTCTAATCCAAACCTATCATTGGTTTTTCTTGGCAAGATTTGTTCAGAGGAGGTTTGCCATGGCCTTCCCCTGAGGCTGAGAGCATGTGACTTGCCAAAGGTCAGCAGTGGGTTTCATGGCCAAGCTGAGCATTGAACCCTGGTCTCCAGAGTCATAGTCCAACACTCAAACCACTATGCCGTGCTCCCCACTTTCCCTAGCTTTCTCTGCCTTCACTGCAGAGAATGACATCCATTCTTGGTCTGCCTTGCTTGGTGTCTTTGAATGTGATCCTTCCTATGGGGAAGAAAAAACCTGAAGTAAATTAATATTGGAAACCGTTCTAAAGCACAGCCTGAATAACTTGAACAAGTGAATGCAACGAAGAAGAGAGGATGCGTTTGTTGTTGTTCTGTTTTAAGCATTCCTGACTCTGCCGCCAGATTAGACGTACTTATGGGAGATTTTGGACCTTGACTAATCCATGCCAAGATGAATCTCCTCTAGACTCTCTTTTATTGCATGTGTCAGACGTAAATGGATCTTGGTTAAGAAATCAAAAGAGCCATGAAGGGACATGTGTCAGGTCAGAAGGGTGTGACTTATTACTGCTTTTCAGATGCACTGGTTGCACAATATACTGGTGCCATCTGTACTGTGCCAGAAACCAATTTGACACATGAAGCTAGGTCTCTAGGTCTAAATCAGTATTGCTTGTACTGGTTGGCAATGTTCTCCAAAGCTTTGAAAAGGTACTCTTTGGACTACAGGTCCCAGAATCCCCCAGCCAGTGTGGCTAGTGGGTTACAGCTCTCATAGACCAGTGATGTGCCACAGGGTTCTGTCCTGGGCCCACTGCTATTCAACATCTCTATCAATGATTTGGATGAAAGAATAGGGGGCATGCTTCTCAAATGATGACACCAAATTAGGAGGAATAGCTAATACTTCAGAGGACAGGATGAAAATTCAAAATGACCTTAATAGATTAGAAAGCTGGGCCAAAGCTAACAAAATGAATTTCAACAATTTAAGGTACTGCACTTAGGGCAAAAAAATGAAATACATAGATAAAAGATGGGGGACACCTGGCTTAATGCAACTACGTGTGAAAGGGATCTAGAAGTCCTAGTAGACTACAAGTTGAGCATGAGTCAAGAGTGTGATGCGGCAACTAAAAAGATCAATGTGATTCTAGGCTGCATCAATAGAAGTATAATATCTAGATCAAGGGGAGTAATAGTGCCACTGTATTCTGCTTTGGTCAGGCCCCACCTGGAATAATACTATGCCCAGTTCTGGGCATCACAATTCAAAAAGGATGTTGAAAAACTGGAGCGTGTCCAGAGGACGGCAACTAAAATGGTGAAGGGTCTGGAAACCATGAAGCCCTATGAGGAACGACTTAGGGAACTGGGCATGTTTAGCCTGGAGAAGAGATGATTAAGAAGGGAAATGGTAGCCCGCTTTAAATATTTGAAGGGATGTCACATTGAGGAGGGAGCTGGCTTGTTTTCTGCTGCTTCAGAGAATAGGACATGGAGCAGTGGATGCAAACTATAGGAAAAGAGATTCCACCTCAACATTAGGAGGAACTTCCTGACAGTAAAAGCTATTCGACAGTGAAACACATTCCCTTGGAGAGTGATGGAGTCTCCTTCTTTGGAGGTCTTTAAACAGAGACTGGATGGTCACCTGTCGGGGATGCTTTGATTAAGAGTTCCTGCATGGCAGGGGGTTGGACTGGATGGCCTTTGTGGTCTCTGCCAACTCTATATGATTCTATGATTCTATAGTTCCTTAGCATGGATTTTGTGGCTGGGACATCTTGAGTGCTTGAGTCCAAAACGTGGAAATTCTGCACCCCTGATCTTGAAAATGATACTTTTTCAAACTATAATCCTCAGAATTCCTCAGCTAGTATAGGATATCATGCTGAAGATAAGTGTTAGGAATTTAAAAGATTTAAGGGGAAGAGAATGTTATTATATAAGAAACCAGGTAGTGAATAAGTGGGAAGCCTTTTAAAAGGGTGGGAGGGGGAAAGAGGGAGGAGGAAGGGGATTGTTGTTTATATGTTTACATGTGGGTCTGTATCAATGTCCATGTGTTTCTAATTATTTGCATGTTAAATTTTGAATTAAAACAATTAATAAAAAAAACCCTAAAATCAATGTCTAGAAGAAAAGAAATGTTTTGAGGTTGGGGAGTGGTTGTTTTGTGCCTAGAAACAACAAGGTAAAAGTGTAGGTGGTAGGCGAGTCTCGATGTCCTTATAATCTGATCATGTCATCTTGTTCATTTTTAGAGCCTTATCTCATGAGAAAAGAAAACTAAAACAGAGCCAGAGAGTAGCGTCTCTCTCTGTGCCTCTCATAATGTTGGCAACGCATTTCCCTTCTCTTTCCAAGGGAGATGGTCGTAAAAGCATGCCTTTTGTTGTGCTGGAAAAATCCATTTGGCAAAAGGCACACTTTTATGACCATCTCCCTTAGGAAAGAGAATGGAAGTGCAACAACAGCATGCGGAGAGGCACAGAAAAAGTCACTACTCTCTGGCTCCGTTTCAGCTTTCCTTTCTCGCGCTATAAGGCAAATAGTGAAGTCAAATAATCTTGAGTCAGTCCTAATGTCTGCATCCCTGGTTCGTTTTGCAGAAGCGACAGATTTTGGTTACCGTCATTGAGATCTGCCTGCCTCTTTTGTTTGCTGCGATCCTCATTGCCCTTCGCCACCGTGTGCATTCAGTCAGCTACCCCAATGCAACCGTTTACCAAACAAAGAAGTTGGATACATTGCCTGATTTCTTCCGTCACTGGCATCCCAGGCCCTGGGAGCTGGCCTACGTCCCTTCTAACAACACAGCTGTGGAGAGCATCGCAGAAGCAGTGGAGGAGGCCCTGCGGATTGCACGGGTTGATATCAAAGGTCAGCAACTCAGCAGAGTTGTTTGTGCACAAACATTTCCTTCGGTTTACCGAGGCAATCTCCAGCAGCCACGTGATGCTCTGCTCTAGTAAAGCCCAAACTGGGTGGATCCCAAATGGTACATGAAAGCAACCTTATATCTTGTGATGCAAACAAGGTGTTTATGAAATTTGCTGGCACGATATTTAGCAATAGCCACAAGCACAGCTGGTTTTAAATGGGGATTCAATCAAATAATGGAGGATTGGTCAAAGCTCAGAAAGTTAGTGCTTTTGGAGTGCAGGTACCAGAATTCCCCAGCTAGTGTGGATTCTGGGAACTGTAGTCCAAAATGTAATTTTTGCATACTCTGGGATATATCTGTCAATGTCTATTAGCTCTGGTAGGTATATGGAGACTTCATCTTCAGAGGCAGTCTGTCTCAGCATGCTTGTAGCTAATAGCCTTTATGCCCTATTTGTAGGCTCCATTTCAAGTACAGTACAAAATCTTGGACTAGGTGCCCCTTTTTTAGGCTTTGATCCAACAGGGGTTGTGTTCATCCATTCTCTGTCTGGATGAGAGACTGTTTAGATCAGAACAAAAGACCTCTGATGCTCCTGTTTCTCATTTTCCTTGCAGCTCGAGGCTTCCTAACTGAGAAAGATTTTGAAGAATATATCAGATTTGATAACCATTCAGGCAATGTGTTGGCTGGAATTGTTTTTGAGAACTGCTCTGCTCACAGCCAGGAACCCTTGCCACTGCAGGTAAGTGTCCTCCAATTGTTCCCTCCAACTTCTCAAGCTGATGCACGGCAATCCTCCTATTGATGGAGATGTATGGTGCATGTGTTCATATGCTTTTGGAAGAGCCATCTTGCCCAATTTGTCCTGGCAGTTGGTTGCAACCAGGCATGCACAGGTTAATCAGAATTCTTTTCTCTGCATAGTGATTTGCAACCTCATTCAGGTGCATATGCATCTATATCTATATATAGGAATGCTGTTTCTCATCTATCCATGCATGCATGTGCCCACACTTACTAGCAATAGTTTTACCTGAAACTTGCAAGAATGACTGCAAGGATAGAGCAGCAGCTGGTGGGAAGGCATGAATTCTTCCTCTGTTGTTTTATTTTAGTTTACTTACCGTATATCCTATAACCTAATATAGTCATCAAGGCTGATCACAACATAGATCAAGATAAAATATAGCTTTAAAACCATCCTAATAGTTAAATACAGTTGAAAAACCATTAACAAACTATTTTGTTAAAACAGAACCAATTTTAAACAAGTAAAAGCATTTAAAATATAATGATGTGGATAAAAGGTATAGTACATGCTCCCATTTAAATCACCTTCTGAAGCAATCAACAAATAATTAAAGCCATGTCAAAATTAAAAAGGTCTTTGCCTGCCAGCAAAAGGAAAGCAGAGAGGGGTCCAGTCAAGCTTCTTGTGGGATGGAGTTCCACATCCTGAGAATAGTCACTGAGAAGGCCCTTTCATTTCTCCTCCCAAAACTATGATGGTGGTGGGGAGGAAGGAAAGCTTCACACAGGCTGTGATACAGTTTTTCAAATAGACTGGACCAAAGTCATATGCAATTATGTAGGTCATAAAAAAGCAGTTTGAATTGTGCCCACCAATGGCACAGTAGTTTTCCAAACTGTTAGGAGCCAAATTCTTAGGAGCCAAATTCTGAAGGAGCAGGTAGAAAGAATAAGAATTAGTGTGTTGACACGGTTACAGTATTGGGTCGGGATTTGGGAGATCCAGGTTCAGGTCTCCACTAAGATGTGCAACTCACTGGATGACCTTGAGTCAGTCATTCTATCTCAGCCTGGGATACTTCACAGAGTTGGCGTGAGGACAGCCCCAAACCCCTTGTGTTCACTGGAGAGATGTAGCTAACCAATAAAGCGGCATGCAGTTTGATCTGGACCTTGGGCTTCCTCTGGAGTCGCAACCAATTTGCAATAGTTACAGAAAGTTGGAATGACAGGTTCTAAGAGGGTCCCTGTATTAAGATGAGGACAGCAACATTTTCTGTGTGATGGCAATGATTTGCTGGATACAGATTTTGCTGCCCTGGGAACAGACATCTTGAAATGCAGCAACTCGCTATACAAAACCTTTGCCAGCCCTGTGAAAAGAGTGACATAATGCCCTTAGTTTGTCTGCAGCAAAGACCTCCATGATATCTTAAAAATAAACCAGCTGATGAGGCAGAAAGACGAAGGAACACATTCATCCTGTAAAACCGGGTGTATGTGTAATAAAATATATATTTCCCACCTTTCAGGCGTCTCATTAAAAATAACCATTTGTTTAGCCAAAGCCCACAAAGAGATGCTCAGGCCTCTTTGCCTTACAAAAAATCTGGTTTAGCTCAGTTGTGTTACGCACACATACACCTTCCCCCAGATAAAGTCAGATTTGTGATTGATTGAATATTGCAAAACCCTATTAGCTTCCTGGTACCATTTTGGAATTATAATGAAGTGGTGATTCACACAGTGCCTGTTTGTCACTACTGTGTTTTTTCACTGAATGACTCACAGCTAAATAGATTGCATTGACTGCATCCCGACAATCATTACTCTACTTAATAAGCTGAGATATGATTTAAACCTTTGCCCAGTCATATGCCTTCCTTCTTTCTCCCTTGGCCTAAGCTGTCAGGCAAACCAAGAAGTCTTCCAATAAGTGTGGTTTCTTGGCTTGTCCAGATTGAGTTAATGCATTCATGTTTTCACCTCATAGTTTGGATCTTGGATTCAGATACTTGCTGGGTAGAATGGGATCTTATTTTGCTGGGTTGCAAGTATTTGGACCTGAAGACCTCAAAAAAGGGAGGCCAGCAATGGTCATTTCCAAGTGTCCCTGATACATGTTTTATGCCCTTTCCTCTGGGGCTATGTGGTGAAATTATCTATATTCCACATTCTCCAATTATCTATATTCTATATTCTCACATTTTTTGGGGTCCATCAAACTCCCAGAACTTGTAGAAATTACTTTTGTTAGATTTCAGACTCTACTCACTGGAGTATTTTGGGAGCTGCAGTCCGAAAAAGGACATCTTCCCAGCTCTGCTCACCCAGTTGTACCAGGTTTAGTCTTTTTTTTCCCCCGCAGAGTTTTTGAGAGGGTCACACTTTTTGCTATTCTGCTTGTAACTCTGATTCTGATTCTGATTTGTCTTGCAGGTGAGTTACCGCCTGCGTTTCAAGTACAGCCCTAGGAATGCTCCTCAGAGTGAGCAAACAGGTCTGAACCCCAACCTGGACCGGGACTGGCACACCAGCTACCTCTTCCCACTGTTCCAGTTGCCAGGTCCAAGAGAAGCCAAGGCCGACGATGGAGGAACACCAGGTAAGTAGTACCTGGGCAGAGTTGTCATTACTGTTCTTACCTTACCTGGGTCAAACTGCTTGAACTTCTAGATCAAGGATGGGGAACCCTTAGCTCTCTGAATGTTTTGGATTACCAACTCCCACCATTCCTAAGGATGGGCTATCCTGGCTTGAACGTCTGGAAGCTGAAGTCCAAAATACTTGGACAGGCAAAGGTTCCTCCGGACTGACTTGGGCAAAAGTTTTAAGAAATGGCTTGAATTCTCCAGCCAACATGACCAGAGTATTAAGAGAAAAAGTAGCTTTTCCAGCCTCTGAGTCCTAGGCCAATGCTGTCTGCTCTACTTTGCAGCTGCTCTGACACCAAACAAAACATTTCCCCACCATCTGCCAGTTGATTCTTTTTCCCCCATTTAAATTAATGGTGCTGGAGAGCATTCCTTGGGCTTCTAGATACAAGCAAAACCTGCACCCTTGAAAAATCAAAGTTTGCCCCCTCCACAATGGTTTAATATCTTTTTTTATGTGAACCATCAAGTTGCCTAAAGTTGAGCCCAACTTTTTGGTCCAGCGTACCAGACAGCAGCATGCCGGCACCAGAGACCCTCTGTCGAATGGATTTTCCCAGCTCTGAGGACATCCTTTTAAATGAGAGTCTGGGAAATACTGGGGCTAACCTTGGATATTGTGTATGCAAAGCAGGTACTTTGCTACTGAATAGTGGCTCCTCTCAGACATATCAGACTCATCAGCTGTGCAGAGTTTGGCAATGTTACTTTTTTTTTGGGGGGGGGGGGTAACTATAACTCCTAGAATCCCAATGGCTGGGAGTTATATTCCAAAAAAAAAAAAAGTAGCATTTCCAAATGCTGCAATATATGGCATTGACAATCTAGAAATCTGGGCTCATGGAGTGGAGGAGTGCATGACTGAGGCAAAGAAGGTGTGATGGAGTCTCCTTCTTTGGAGGTCTTTAAACAGAGGCTGGATGGCCATCTGTCGAGGATACTTTGATTTTGAGTTCCTGCATGGCACAAGAGGATTGGACTGGATGGCCCTTGGGGTCTCTTCCAACTTTATGATTCTATGATGAGAAGACAAAGAGTTGGCTATGTTGACACTGAGCAAAGCGTTCCATCCCCAAGAGCACCCAGTCAGGTCCTTCCGGTTCCTGCATGGCAAAGGGTTGGACTGGATGGCTCTTGGAGTCTCTTCCAACTTTTTGATTCTATGTCAGCCCTGCTCACAAACCCCTGTGCAAAATAAGAGTTTTGCAAAATAAAACAAGAGCAGGAGGGCTTTTCTCCCACCAGTTTGCTGATCTACCATTGCAAGGACAAGTTGGATGGAAGGCCTGCCTCTTTGAGATGCACTTCCCATGCCCTCCTTGGCTCAGTTACACTGGAAGGAGCTAGCAGGCAAATGCATTTAATTAGCAGCTTAACAAATGGCTGCAGTTGAAGGAGTGGAGCAATTGCCAGGGAGGGTATAGGCTTGGAACATTTTCATGTTAGTCATCTCCTAAGTGAGAGATGTGTGCCGAATGGCGATGCCCAGTGCCAGGTATACCCGATGCTCTTTGCCAGCTGATATGCACTGCTTACATTCTGTCTCGCTGCAAATTGCTAGGAGTTGTCTTCAGGGCTTTTCATTAATACAAGGGAACAGGGATTTGGAAAGCAGAGAAAGAGTGAAAAAGAATACCGCAAATCTGTGTTTGCGATGTGTTTGATGGTTCCGGAGAGCACTCCCAGTTTGTACGTTTCAATGTGTTGTGATGGTGAGGCTATTGAACTGGGATTTAAGAGGTATAAGTTCATGTCCTCACCTAGCATGAAATTTACTGGGTGACCTTGGGTCTGTACACACAGACACACACACACATACACACACACAAAGAATTAATTCTTAAAAAAGAATTAAACTTAGCACAGTTTAGAAAGTATAGTCTGTCAAAATCTATTAGAAGACTGTAGACTGAAGTCTATGCTTATGCTGCCAAGTTCTTTATCTCAGTTAGTCTCAAAGATCTCTCTACATGCGGATTCCACAGACTAACACGACTATATCTTTGAATTCTATCTCTTTTTCTCCGCCTGCTCTGCCTTACAAGGTTGTTGTGAAGATCAAGGGGGGGGGGAAGAAAGCCATTTCCTTTTACTCGCGGAAAGAAAGATGAGTTGAAATAGTAACTAAACCTCCCAACAGCCCTTTCTGACTCCCTTGTCTTGCTTCCTTAGGGTACTACCGGGAAGGATTCTTGTCTGTGCAACATGCTGTGGACAAGGCAATCATCCAGTACCACACGAATGCTTCTGCCGCTGATCTTCTCAATAGGATCACTGTGGTGGTCCAGCGCTTTCCCTACCCACCTTATGACAATGATCTCTTCCTCCTGGCTATTCAGAACCAGCTCCCGCTACTCCTTATGCTGAGCTTCACCTATACATCGCTGAACATCGTCCGTGCCGTGGTTCATGAAAAGGAGAAGAAGCTGAAGGTAATGGAAGGACCAGTTGTCTGTCCTCCTGTTAGGCCAACCTGGGAGGCATCAAGGGCTGTGCTTTCAACAGAGTTCCTTTTTAAAAGTTCCTTTTCTGGACTACAGTTTCCAGAATCCCCCTGCCACTATGGGTATTGTGGGCCAGATGGAAAATAAGTTGAACTGTTTTTAAAAAAAATACATTTATTTGTAATTTTTTTAATAATTAAGTGTTTTATTTCTTTTATAACAACAATACAAAACAAACAATTAATACATAAGTAACAAATAGCCTTGGAGGACTATATGCACATTCAATTTAAATAGAAAGTTAAAGATTCTAAAAATAAAATACAGTTGGCTTTCTGTATCCATGCATTCTTTATCCCTGACTTCAAATATCCATGGCTTGAAAATATTTTTAAAAATATACATACCAAAAGGCAAACCTCGATTTTGCCATTTTATATAATTTACTATGCCATTGCAGTTAGTGGGACTTGTGCATTCATGGATTTTGGTATCCACCCTAGAACCAAAGCCCAGCAGATACCAAGGACCCATTGTACTCAGAATTAATTTTAAAAAGGAAACTCTCAATAGATTTAAAAGCAGATACAACCGGCATTGTAAAAATCAGGAAAAAATGTTTGTGGTGTCATGTTGGATTTTATGTCTGCAGGAGTACATGCGCATGATGGGTCTCAGCAACTGGCTGCATTGGAGTGCATGGTTCCTCATGTTTTTCCTCTTCCTCTTGGTGTCCATCTTCTTCGTCACTGTACTCTTCTGTGTCAAGGTGAGCCTCTTCCAGTGGACCTTAGAACAAATACATACAATGGGGTGGCTTCCCGTACTGGGTGATACACCTGATCTCATCTCATTGCCATAGAGACACTCAGGCTTTGGATTGGGAATGATAGTGAGAACCTCAATAAGAAGAGAGCTAGTGGGGTGGAATGGCTAGAACTTTTTGTTTGTTTTCCAACCTTGAGTTGTCGTCAACATCTTCAAGACTCCCTGTCCTCTACTGCCCTGCTTAGGTCCTGCAAATTCAGGCCTGAACCTCCCTAATTGTGTCTAGCCATCTGGCATGAGGTCTTTCTCTCTTTCTACTGCCTTCTACCTTTCCTAGCATTATTGTCGTTTCTAATGATTCCTGTCTTCTCATGATGCGGCCAAAGTATGACAGCCTCAATTAGATCATCTTGGCTTCTAAGGAGATTTCCAGCTTGACCTGTTGTAGGACCTATTTGTTCATCTTTTTGGATGTCCGCAGTATCCTCAGCACTCTTCTCCAGCACCACATTATCTCAAGTGAATTGGTTTTCTTTTTATCCACTTTTTGCACTGTCCAGCTCTCACATCCATACACAGTGAAGGGGAATACCATGGCTTGGATGATTCTAACTTTAGTTCTCAATTGAGTATCTTTGCTCTTTAAGAACTTGTCTAGTCCTTTCATCACTGCCCTATCTTTGCTCTTTAAGATCTTGTCTAGTCCTTTCATCACTGCCCTTCCCATTCCTACTCTTCTTGGTTCCCAGACATTGGTTCTCCAGATGTTTTAGACTTCAATTCCCAGAAGCCCCAGACAGCTTGGCCAACAGTCAGGAATCCCAGAAGCTGAAGTCCAAAACATCTGGAGGACTAAAGTTTGGGAACCGCTGGGCTAGAGTATTGGCGCTTATTTATTTATTTATATGCTGCTTTTCTTCCAACATGCAGCTCAAGGTGCATTGATTCTTGTTGTTTGCCATTGAGTCACCTTCAGCATATGACAACCCTATCCATGAGGCTTCCTCATTCATCCGCTGATAGGAGAGCTCTTGGTTGATTTAGTGATATATCATGTACCTAATTTAATTTAAATACCTATTCATATTACCAAAGCTTCAGCATGGGTGTTTCCCTGAAATAGTCTAAACATAATAAACAGAATTGACCAGCTGTTGTTGGAAGAAAAGACCTCTTTATTAATTTTATCATTCATTTCCTGTTTTGGAGATCTACCAGAATTAAAACAGCCACAAAGCAAGCAGTGGGCCCGTAATTTGAAGCCCCACTGATAAAATTCCACCTGCAGTTAAATTTTGTGTGCCACCTTGGATCTCTTTCTGGGAGAAAGGCGACACAGAAATGAAATAAATGAATTAATAAGTGAAGTCTTACCAATGAATCAACTCCAAATTTCAATTGATCAGTCTGCTGTCTGAAACCAGAGGCCCTATTCTCCAGCTGTCGCTACAACTGCACTACTCAAAGGAGTGGTCCATTTACCACAAACCATTAACAGCTGGTTCCCGGAGAGTTTCCAGGGGAAAAAGATAAACCATTATATCCAATAAACACAAACACGATAGTGGTCTCTGGCACATGAGGGTGGGTGGGAATTGCTGATCCCTCACATTGGGACTCTTGAACATGGCCTTACTGGACATAGCCTAAACCGGACTATCGAGGTTTGCTTTCAACATGGCTAGCTGGAAGAAAGGGCTAAGCATTTGTAACTCTTGCTTGCCATTCTCTGTCCATCTTCAGTGTTCCTGCGTTCTGCAGGTTGGCAATGAGTATGGAGTGAATAAATGATATTTATTGATATCAAATGATTGATATATTTTGCAGGTGAGTGAGCAAGGGGCAGTGCTTACAAACAGCGACCCAACTCTGGTGTTCACCTTCCTGACAGTCTTCTCTATCTCCTCCATTGCCTTCAGCTTTATGGTCAGCACTTTCTTCTCCAGAGGTGAGTGATGTTTTGTTAGTTGCTCCCCATGGGATCTACAGTGTCATGCTGGATCAGACCAAGGAAATGTCTAGTCCAGCATACCATTCGGATGGTGGCCAGCCATTTGCCTATGGGAAGCCTGCAGGTGACATATGAGAGTGACAATGCACACTGGTTTGTGTTCCCCAGCAAATGATGTACAGAGGCATATTGCCTTTGGTGATTGAAGGAGTACAGTATATCGACATCAGGGCTTGTAGCTGCACCTTGACCTGCCTTCGTTCACTTTTCATAGCAAATGAACTGACTGAGAAATTATTATTGAGTCCAGGATTCTGAACTGCTGCTGTTTATCCCATGTTTCAGTGGTTTGCCATGCCTTTTCAGATCATATCCTTGATGGCTTAAGGCCACGAGTTTCTCTTGGTATTGCTTTATGTGGGCAGCTGTTGTCACACGTTGTGACATTGTGGAAAGATTGGAATAATAATAATAATAATAATAATAATAATAATAATAATAATAATAATAATAATACTGTGACTCTGGAGCTCAGGCAATGAAAAATCAATGAGTGATCTTGGGTGAGTCACACACTCTCAGCCTCAGAAAACCCTAAGCCTTAGGGTTGCCGTAAGTTGGAAATGACTTGAAGACACACAACAACAATGAAATAGCAAGATCTATCTTTTAAAAAGTACCCAAATTAAGTGCTGCCCCATCTAGAAATAACTTCGCACATAGAAAGCTAGCATGACCAAAAAGAGTACCAAACCCACCTTGCGCTCGACTTTCCAGTTCTTCTTGAGGAGTTCATGTGGAAGCATTCAAACATGTGGACTTCGTCACACAGTGAGGGATAAATAGATAGATATAGTGGTGGCCACTCATTCAGATGGTTTAGACAAATTCAGAAAGTCTTGAGAGCACGGTAATTCTATTCACTTTTGCTAGCTAAATGAAACCTTTGTGTTCAGAGGGAATGTACCATTAGATGGTTACACTTAGGAAGAATGTCTTGACAGTAGGAGCTGCTCAACAGTGGAACACATTGCCTTGGATTGTGAAGGATACAATCCTTCTTTGGAGGCTTTTAGACAGAGGCTGGATAGCCAGTGGTTGGGAGGGCTTTTCATTGTGAGTTCTTGCATGGCAGAATGGGGTTGGAGCAGATGACCCTGGTGGTCTCTTCCAACTCTGTGGTTCTGTATTGTTCTTAAATATATTGGAAGCAATTTTCAGAAACCATAATTCTGTGTTGTATTTCTCAGTCCACTGCAGGAGTCTTAACCACTTTCTGGCATGATGGATGTGGTCCTTCTTCCTCTCTTCTCTTCTGCTTGCATGCCACAGTCAGTGTTGCCATCCCTCTGGATTAAACCAGAGCTCATAGTATTTTCTTTCTTTCTGAATATTGTCTTTTCTCTCCTCCCCCTTGTCCATCCTTGCATTTTCAGCAAATGTGGCAGCGGCGGCGGGGGGATTCCTCTACTTTTTCTCCTACATCCCATACTTCTTTATTTCCCCACGTTACGACCTCATGAGCCACAGCCAGAAGCTTTCTTCCTGCCTCATCTCCAATGTCGCCATGGCCATGGGGGCACAGCTGATCGGCATGTTTGAAGGGAAAGGTGAGTTGACTTTCCACACCTAGTCAGACGATGGAAAGAGAAAGAAGATGATTTCATGAATAGTTAGCCATTGTCGTTAATATTTAATATAACAATTAGTTAATACTACTTTGAAAATACAGATGGTCTTCCACATTTGCAGTTTTGATTTTTGCGGATTTGATTATTTGTGGTTTTGATTAATATGTCCTGTCTAGGAATTTCTAAGTCCTCCGGCGCAATTCTGCCAGAAGTTGATCTTAGGGTTGTAGAAGTTCCTAGAGAAAACACCTTCTCTAGGCATTTGTAGGTCCTCCATAGAATCATTTCTATGATCAACTTCTGGCAGATGTTGATCATAGAGTTGCATCGACAGATGTTAACCATAGAGATTCCTAGAGGGGTGTTCTCGCAGGTAAAAATAATAGTGTTTTTTTATTTGCAGTTTTTCCACATTCATGGGGTCCCTCACCCCTAACCCCAGCAAATATGGAGGGACCACTGTATGTTACTGAATTTTCAAAAATACAAAAAAGAAACAATTAAAAGAGTAAGGGGGGAGGAATGCATAGTATATGAACATGGGATAGCAAGACCTTCTGACCATTGAATGAGTAATGCATTTTTGTATTTCCAAGCCTGGACTAAGAGTTTTTCCCCACTAATTAGTAATAAGACTTAAAGAGTAACAATTAATACTTAATAATTGTTGCTCCGTCTTGCTGTCAGTGAAGATGCTTTATGAGATGGGCCAGCAACATGAGAAATAGACATGGGAAACAATGCTTGGTGGAAGAGTGGACAAATGTGTCAACAGCAAGAAGATCAATGATTTCAACTGCAGACTTAGTTACAAAGGGATATTGGGGTTCAAGGGATATTCCAAAGGTTTTCTGGAAAAGCAGAGCTGGGGGGAAATCCATTTTTTGAACTACAGCTTTCAGAGTGCTCCAGCTGTCATGGCCAGAGATGAGTTAACAGTCTTGCTGCTGTTGTTGTTGTTATCCTTATTGTTTATCTTTATATTGCACCTTTTCTTCACTGAGCTAAAGGGAGAATATATGGTGCTTTCCCAACCCGGTGAGATAGGTGAGGCTGAGAAAAAGAGAAAGTTACAGTCCAAAGTCTATTGAGTGAATCTCATGTCCCTTAGTGAAGAATGGAACCTGGATCTCTGAAGTCCCAACCCAACGCTCTTAACCACTGTACCAGACTAGCGTTGGTGTCCGTGGGGGCATCTCTAATGGCCATTTTCCCTCGCAGGCACCGGAGTGCAGTGGAGAGACCTTATGAAGCCGGTCAGCGTGGATGATAACTTCACTCTGGCCCATGTGCTGGGAATGCTGCTCCTTGACTCCGTGTTGTACGGCTTGGTGGCTTGGTATGTGGAGGCTGTTTTCCCAGGAGAGTATGGCATCCCACAGCCCTGGTACTTCTTCGTAATGGTGAGTCCTGTCATCTTCAGATAACCACTGGCCAGCTGTTTTAGAGGCAGAGAGAGCATAGTTCAGGCAGGGGTAGGCAACCTTTCCCCTTTAAGGGCCGAGGGACTTCAGCTCCCAGAATCCCAGGAGCTATTGGCCAACATGGGACTATTGGCCAACATGGCTGAGGCTTCTGGGAGCTGAAGTCCCTCGGCCCTTAATGGGGAAAGGTTGCCTACCCCTGGTTCAAAGCATACTAAGAGCAAAGAGCCCAGTCTTTGAGTATGCTGGGCACAGAAACAGCCCAGCACTTGGTACTGAGCAATTTAGGCTTGCCGCATGTAAGGCAATGTTGGTTCTCATGCATTTGCACACACAGCAAAATTTGAATGCTTCTCTTCTGGAGAATCCACTCTGCAATTTTTACTGTTGTACTTAAGTTAAGATTTGGTACTACAGAGATATCCCTAGAAGCCAAGATGACAAGACTTAGACTGTCGTACTTTGGACACATCACGAGAAGGCATGAATCCTTGGAAAAGACAATAATAATGTTGGGAAAGGTGGAGGGAAGCAGAAAAAGAGGAAGGCCACATGCTAGATGGATGGATTTTATTAAAGAGACCATGAATATGAGTTTGCAGGAGCTGGGCAGAGCAGGAGAGGAAAGGAGGCCCTGGAGATGCCTCATCCATAGGGCCGACATGGGTTGAGATCAACACGAAGGCAGTTAACAACAACAACAAACTACAGTATACAAACTTTTATTACAATATATTTATTTTATTTTATTTCTAGGATTCATATCTCGCCTTTCTCCCATAGTGGGATTCAAGACGGGTTACAATGTATTTAAAAAGAAAAGAAAAGACAGAGATAAAACAGTGATTCCAAAAGTTAAAAAAATAATTAAATACTACCAACATTGAAACATAGATTAAAAACAGTAAAAATAATTAAACATTAAAACAGCACACCACATTACTCAAATAAAATCTACCCACCAAGTGCCTGCCTAAATAAAAATGTCTTCATCTCTTGAAGACATTTTCAGATCCTTTGAACACAAGATGAACAATGGCATCTTCCTGTCGGAGATAATTCTTCCATGCTTGAGTTTTTCCAGTGCATGTGGAAGTCAGGGGGGAAAAGTGCATGTGATTCCGTTTGTTATAATAAGAAATAATAATAAATTTTATTTCTTTCCCACCTCTCCTAGAGATTCGAGGTGGGGTACTGCATGTTAAAATAGAAAACACAAGTATGACAGCTTCACTGGCTGTTTCTGGGCACAATCCAAAGTGTGGATTATGACTATAAAGCCCTATACAACTGGGGTTGATCTGAAGGATCCTGTCCTCTCATTCAAGCCTGCATGGACTTGAAGATTTTTTGGGAGCCTTCTTTTGGTCCCACCATCATAAGAGAAACATATGGGGAAAATATCAGAGAAGGTTTCTGGGTGGCTGCTCCCAGACTTTTCATTTTTCTAAGAGATGCTGGCTTTCTAAGAGATGCACAGTTGCAAGCAAAACGTCAGGAATAAATTCTTCCAGAACGCGGCCACACAGCCCCCCCCAAAAAAACCACAGAAAATTATGGATGCCGTCCATTAAAACCTTCAACTTCACAGATGTTGGGTTGCCTCTTTGTCTGTTCTCCTTCCAATTTTATTTCAGGCGGTCTTTTGGCAACTGGTCAGTTGCCGAGGAAGAAGCTTTTTAGCACACAAGGGCTTGCTGATGTGTTAATATCTTTTCCATTATGTTTTGAATCCAATTTTTAGTATAATATGTTTTAAAAGTTGAGCTTGCTGTAGTTTAATTGAATTTTTCCCCCCATCTTGTTGCAATCCTCCTTAAGACGATTCTTTTGGAGAAAGATGAGCTATGAAAATAAACAGGTTATAAATGTCCTTCCATGTAAAATGAAATTGAGCGTGAATGAATTTGTCAACAAGCTAAAAAAAATTTGTAAAGTAGAATGGGAGTTTTAAAAAAATTATTTTTCCATATCTCTTTAGCCTTCGTATTGGTGTGGGAGTCCTCAGACTGTTTTGGGAAAGGAGAAGGAAGAAGAAGAGGATCCAGAAAAGGCTCTGAAAAGTCAATATATAGAGGAAGAACCATCAGACCTGGTCTCAGGCATCAAAATCAAACACCTCTCAAAGGTGCGTTCCTCCGGGCATCTTCCCAGTAGAACCTGTATGGTATACTGAGACTTGTATAATCTGCGTTGTATAGAGGTCCAGATTTGGGAGATCCTCACCAACATATAAAACTCACAAGCTCCTCTTGTGTTCACACCTTGAAACCTCAGCTGCTGTCTTGCAGAGTTCTTTTGCTTTTCCAAAAAAGACATACCTGGAAGTAACAAGTTCCAAGTAATGCATCAACAAGATAATTTATTTTATTTTTTCAGTAGCAAGGACATCATAAGGTTTCATTTAAAAATTCACACAGCCAGCAGAGGAAAATGTTGCTTTGCTAAATCAACAAAGAATATTTTCTAGTTAACTTAAAATATTACTTCCTCGATGTTAGTTTGACTCTATATTAGGCAGCTTCACGTATACACAATTCAAATGAGAAAATTGAGAAAAGACCACAATTTGGGTTGTTTGGAGCGTGCAATTTATCCTTTAAATGTAAACAGGTGGTCTATACAAATTTAAATTATTTCTGAGGAAGAGACAGAGTTCTAAGAATAGTTTCTGCTCCGTGAAAAGAAGAGCAACAATGGTATACAAATTTTCCTGTCCTTGCCCATCTTATCCCTCTGATGCAGATCTTCCTCTGCAGTGCTCTGTCCTGACAAAGTTTGGGATACTTTCTAGTACCAGGACCAAACTAGATATTTAACAACCTTGTATACGCCAGTTCAGAAGCAAATCCCGCTATTTTTTCATAGGGCTTACTTTCCTGTAGCAGGGTAAAGGACTGCAATTATTTCTTTCACACTTTCTCCTGCCAGTGGATCTGAATTAATTTAAATTTAATTTAAATGAAGGAATCAATTTAATGTGGTATGAAAAGGAATGCACTGTAGAGGTAATGCAGTTTGACAACACCTTAACTGCCATGGCTCCATCCTACACAATCCTGGGATTTGTAGTTTTGTGAGGCACCAACATTCTTTGGTAGAGAAGGCTCAAGACCTTGTAATCCCAGGCTTCCATAGCATTTAAAGCGATGCTTGTATCTGAATTGCTCTTGCTAAATCACTAATAGAAAGTGCCTCTGAATGTCTTTATTCCTGTCCACAGGTTTTCAAGGTGGGAGGCAAGACCCGGGAGGCCGTACGGGACCTGACCCTGAACATGTACGAGGGACAGATCACTGTACTTTTGGGGCACAACGGCGCTGGGAAAACAACCACTTTGTCCATGCTGACAGGTGAGCTTGAGCTGCTGGGTCTAGAAAAGGCCATCATATCAGCTGTGATATGTAGTATGACTCTGGAGACCTGGGTTTGAATCCCCACTTGGCCACGAAAACCCACTGGGTGACCTTGGGCAAGTCACAGTCTCTCAGCCCCAGAGAATAGCAAGCAGTGGCAAACCCCTTCTGAAGAAACTTGCCAAGAAAACCCTGTGATAGGTTTGCCATAAGTCAGGAATGACTTGAAGGCACACAACAACGGCAGCAACAAATTTGTCACTAATCCGAATACTCTTCTCTCTATTTTTTTTTTAATGCCTGTTGCTATCCAGGGCTGTATCCTCCTACAAGTGGCCAAGCATACATCAACGGGTATGAGATTTCTCAGGACATGATTCTGATCCGAAAAAGCCTTGGCCTTTGCCCTCAGCATGATGTCCTTTTCGATCAAATGACAGTGGAAGAACACCTGTACTTCTATTCTGGGGTAATTTTTCTTAAATGTTACAGCATCTCTATCTCAGTCTACCTGTGCCCATTTGTTACTCTGGTTGTAGCCCACCAGGATAATGTGGTTGTAAAATAACGGTGGTATTACATGATTTCAGCAGATCTATAATTCTTCCTGGGGAAAAAAATAGGGCTATAGGACTGGATTTGGATTGGGGAGGGCAGGAAATCTATCAGGAGTGAAAAAGCCCTTCCCATAGGCGATCACTATTATGTTCCTTAAAAAGTGGCTTCTGCACAGATTCAAAGGTAAGGAAGCTTTCAAAAAGTTAAAAAAACAAAACAAAACAAAAAACACAAAACGAAACCATGTTTCTAGCTCTCATGGAATATTTTTTTTAAAGTAATAATAAAAACCGTAACACCCCATCACTAGTGATCCACAATGTAACGTCAGTTTCATAGCTTGTGCCACAAAGTTAAAGGATACACAGATGTGCTCACAGCCCAAAGAAGTACATGTACAACAATCCTTTTGACCACAAGAGCTAGAAAGTTAGTTTTATTTATAACTGATTTGTTTAAATCGAAGTTGCCGCAAGGGGGGAAAATATATATATTTTCGATCAAATGACAGTGGAAGAACACCTGTACTTCTATTCTGGGGTAATTTATACTTCTATTCTGGGTATATATATATATACTTCCCACCCCTTAGTCCTTACTTTCTTCCCTTTCTGTATTTTCTCAGCTGAAAGGATTCCCTGTGGAGAAGTGCCCAGAGGAGATCAATCGCATTCTGCATATCCTCAACTTAGAGGAAAAACGTTTCTCTCTGTCGAAGGCGCTCTCTGGGGGGATGAAACGGAAGCTCTCGATTGGCATTGCACTCATTGGGGACTCCAAGGCAAGTCTGTGTGTTTGTTTGCTTGGTTATTAAGTTCATATTGGGACTGCTGGGTGGAATTGGTGGATAAATTGATTGCTCAGATCTTTGCAGATCAGGACATGGCCCGTTCCTGCCATAACGCAAGGGGAGAGCTAGGAGTTGTCGATTTGGGCAGGACAGAGTTTGGACGTTATACTTTACCGAATTACAACTCCTAGGATCCCCAGTGGCCATGCTGGCTAGGGGGTCCTAGGGGCGTATACATCAGAAAAGTAAAAAATGTCAAGCTCTGCACTTGGCCCTGAGATGTCCTCCTCTCCATGCTTGCCATCCAGGTGGTGATGCTGGATGAGCCGACTTCAGGCATGGACCCCGTTTCTCGCCGAGCCACCTGGGAACTTCTACAGCAGCAGCGGAGTACTCGCACCATCTTGCTCACGACGCACTTCATGGATGAGGCCGATCTCTTGGGGGACCGCATTGCGATCATGGCTAAAGGGGAACTCCAGTGCTGCGGGTCTTCCCTCTTCCTCAAGCATAAATATGGTAAGGGGAATCCTCCCTCTGCCAGCCATGGTTCTTGACTGGAAGCAGCCTGCCTAGGAACAAGGGCATGCAGAGCGGGGTGGCTTTGTTGGCTTACTCCTACCCATTAGGTTGAGCAGAGATTTTTTAAAAAGTAGGGCTCCTGCACTTTAAAGGTGTGTTTTTTTGTTATTTTATTTCTTAAATGTATACCCTGACTTCCCTCCAAGGAGCTCAAGGTAGTTTATACGTTTCTCTTCTCCATTTGTATCCTCACAATAACTCTGTGAGGTAGGTTAGGTTGAAAGAATGCAACTGACTCAAAGTTATTCATTGAGCTTCATGGCTATGTGAGAATTTGAATTTGGGTCTCCCCCATTATAGCCCTGTTCCCTGTCACAGCAAAAACTCTTAATCCAGTGATTCCCAACTTTGGTCCTCCAGATGTCAGCTCCCAGAATTCCTGACTATTGACCAAGCTGGCTGGGTCTTCTGAGAGCTGAAATCCGAAAGAGCAAAATTTGGGAATCTCTGCTCCAAGCATTATACCACACTTATGTATAGAACAAGGACTATCAACAAGTTGAGCTTGCATGGCAAGGCACACCTGTTGAAATTCCCTTTCTAGTGCCACTGTGGAAGATTCAGGAGCCTTGTCCTCTTTTGCATCAGCTAACCTTTTTCACAGTATCATTCCACACCACCACTATTATGTGAGGCTAGTGGCTAATATTGGGGTAGGAGTAGGTATGGGTAAAATATGAAGGCATATATTTCGGGTTTTTAAAAAAGGAATCTGTGCCAAGGTATTGACAGTCTGCGGCCAGTGCATTCTATGCAACCTGAACACATTTTGGTATATATGCATAATTTCTTCAGATTGTGCCGGTCACAGTGGAGTAGGGACAATGCTATAACTCAATGGTGGTCCACTTGCTTTGCATGCAAGATAGCCAAAGGTCAGTTGCAAAGAGAGAGCTTGAAAAGTCTCATGCCTGAAACTTTGGATGACTGCTGATCGTGTAAACAATATGAACTAGATGGATCAGATTTGATATAACACAGCTCTCTATGTTCCTTAGGCTGAGAACGGACTATAGTTCAATGGGATAGCATTTACTTTACATACATAAAGCCCAGGTTTGATCCCCAGCGTCTTCAGGAAGGGTTGGCAAAGACTGCTGTCTGAAAACCTGGAGAACTGCTGCCAGTCAGTGTCAACGTCCCTAAACTAGATGGACCAGTGTTCTGGTGCAGCATCAGACAGCTTTTTATATTTGCAAAACAAAACTCTTTTCTTTTCCCACCCTGCTGACTTCTAGGTGCAGGATACCATATGGTGATGGTGAAAGAGCCATATTGTAGCCTTGGAGACATCTCCCGTCTCATCCATCATTATGTGCCCAAAGCCACCTTAGAAAGTAATGCTGGAGCAGAGCTCTCTTTCATTCTTCCCAAAGAAAGTACGCACAGGTAAGGTTGTGTGGTGTAGCCACTGGAGATACAGAATAAACAGATATTATGTACAGGCCAAAGGTTTGTGGCTGTGAGCTTGGACTCTTGTGGAAATTTGGGTCTCTGAATTGCCAAAAAATTCAGGGCCAAAGTGAAGAAAAGATTCAGATCAAAGCCTGTGAGAAGTTACTGTTGTCTAGACCAGGATTTGGGTCACCTGTGGTCTTCTAGACCTTCTACTCTCATCAGCCCTGGCCAACAGGGCCAATGGTCAAGGACCGCTCAAGGAGATTATAGCCCAAGTCATTGGGAAGTCCACCAGTTTCCCAGTCAGAGGTGATGAAGCTTTATCCCTTGAGCCATTTTGCCTACAACTACCATGAGTCCTGCACAGTGCGGCAGTGAGAAAGGATTAAGGCACTTCTAGTTCCAAACATCTGGAAGGTGATGGTTCTCCACCCCTGTTTTAGGCACAAAGTCTGAAGAGTAAATAGTACTGCTCCTATGTGCTATGTATTATAGAGAATGCTAGGAATATATTTGGAATGACTCTGTTCTTTCTTTATGCAAAGAGATCTTGTAACTCCTTTGAGAGTCACTAGACGTTGTAGCATAAACGTTCATACACTTGGTCTGCTTCCTCAGATTTTCTTTCTTGTTTCCTCTTAATTGTCTGCTGTTTCCAGGTTTGAGGCTCTGTTCACAGAGCTGGAGTTACGGCGAGAAGAGCTGGGCATTGCTAGTTACGGAGCCTCAGTCACTACTATGGAGGAGGTTTTTCTCAAGTAAGCTGCTGGGACAGGCACTGGGTGCCTTTGGGCTAGCTACTCATATATATATATATATATATATATATATATATATACTTCACAGGTTTATTGGGAGGACAAAACGAGAGTGGAGAGAGTATGAGGGTGTATTCTTTGAAGAAACATTGGGACAAAAAAAAGTCCATGTTATGAATATAGAGAGAGAAATTCCAGGGGTGCGAGCAGGATTCAGAAAAGGAAGGGGCACTAGGGACCACGTTGCAAACATACTGTACCAGGGACAATAGCCCCATCTACCCTAAGAAGGATAGATAGCCTCTAATTACCTCTATTTTTAGCTAATTTGTTATTTTTCCTCTACTAATTAGTGTTTTATATTGCTATTCATTTTATATTGTTATTGTCTCTAGTTTGCTTTTTTTATGATTGGGAGGGGGGTTGGGGTAGGGGATTATTTAGAAATGTGCATTTTAATTGTATTTTGTGTTTTATTGTTGTTTGTTGTAACCTGCCTCGATCTGCAGGGAGAGGCAGGCTATAATAAAATGTATTATTATTATTATTATTATTATTATTATTATTATTATTATTATTATTATTATTATTGGAAAATCTAACCATGCCCTTAAATGCATGTACAAAGAGGAGCAGATATGGAACTCATCTGTACATGCCAGCTCTGTTTCCTTGTTCCCCTGTCACCTTTGCTCCTTCCTCTAAACCTCTTTGAAGTTTTGTTTTCCTCCTGTTTGGGGACACTGGGATACACTGTAAAAATTGCTTTGAGGGGCTGCATCTGCACTGTCATGGCTCTGACAGAGCTCTGGTGCCACAACAAACTACAGTTCCCAGAATTCCATAGCAATGAGCCCTGGCAGTTAAAGTGGTGTCAAAGTGGGTTGTTTCTGCAATGCAGATGCAGCCAGGGCCACGAGGGCTTGCCCATCAGCCCTGTGTACAATCTTTTCCTGAGATTTCTGCTCCGCATGCCTGTTCTGCCATGCCAGTCTAACTCATCTTAGCCTCCTTACTCTCTTACCTCTTCCACATTATTCAACTGCACAGACATATTAGGAGAACTATGCATTCTGAGTGAAACTATGGTTTATAATTTCTGGGAGTCCTGGTCTTATTTAAACAGTTATATATATTGAGACTTGCCTGTACCTAGACCCCACTGTGATCTCTGAGCCAGAGGTACCTGAATGGTGCATTCTTGTTATGGGTAGGACCAAAAGTAATTGTTCTTGTGTGCCTTCAAGTCGTTTCCGACTTATGGCGGCCCTAAGGTTGACCCTATAACTGGATTTTCTTGGCAAGATTTGTTTGTTCGGGGGAGGTTTGCCATTGCTCTTTCCTGAGGCTGAGAGCATGTGGCTTGCCCAAGGTCACCCAGATAGTTTCATGGCTGAGCCGGGAAAACAAACCCTGGTCTCCCAAGTCATAGTCCAACACTCAAACCTCTATGCCACACTGGCTCAACAAAAGCAAGCAGCATATTTTCTCTTAAAAGCAATTATGGACAGTTACTAAGCCGCAGGAGATGCACTTCAGCTTTTTGGGATGTAGAAAATATACAAAAAGAGGAAAACACTAAACTATAGTATCAGGAGAAGAGGCTTGTGAGAACCTCGGAGGACCAGATTGGCACTCCAGGAGGACCATATTTGGCCCCGGGATCTGAGTTTTTGCCCTCCTGCTTTAATACAAAGCTGGACAGCTTTTCTTTATGTTGAGAGCTTCATTCCCTTGCAGTTAGACTAAAAAAGTACATTGCACCACTCTGTTGAAATTTCAACTTGTGGAGTGGATTTACAGGTTGAGTTTCCCTTATTTGGAATTCCAAAATATTCCCAAATCCAAAATTGTCCACAGTTGGATGGCTGAGATAGTGACGCCTTTGCTTTCTGATAGTTCGGTGTACACAAGCTTTGTATCATGCACAAAAATATTTTAAAAGATGATGTGTAAAATTACTTTTTTGGCTATGTGTATAAGGTGTACATGAAACAAAAATGAATGTCATGTTTCGACTTGGGTCCCATCTCCAAGATATTTCATTATGTATATGCAAATAGTCTGACATCCAAAAGACTTCTGGTCCCAAACGTTTCAGGTAAGGGAAACTCCACTTGTATTTAAAAACAATGGCTCAGATAGTGACACCTTTGCTTTCTGACACAAACTTTGTTTCATGCACAAAAATATTTAAAAAGACGATGTGTAAAATTACTTTTTTGGCTATGTGTATAAGGTGTACATGAAACAAAAAATGAATGTCATGTTTCGACTTGGGTCCCATCTCCAAGATATTTCATTATGTATATGCAAATAGTCTGACATCCAAATGGTCCCAAACGTTTCAGGTAAGGGAAACTCAGCTTGTATTTAAAAACATAGCAATGGCATAGATGTCACTCATCTCACTGGATCCTTTCTCCTTCTTCCAGGGTTGGCAAGCTGGTAGATTCCAGCATGGACATCCAAGCCATCCAGTTGCCGGCTCTGCAATACCAGCATGAGCGGCGATCCAATGACTGGGCCATGGACGACTCCAGCAGCCTGAGTGGGATGACAGACATGACAGACGACAGCGGGGCTCTCATCACGGAGGATTGCTCCAACATTAAGCTGAACACAGGGGTGAGCTCCAAGAATAACAGAAGGAAGAGCACACAATTGGAGAGTAGTCTTGCATGGCGACTATTGCAAGGCTGCACTGTTTTAGGCTGCAACTGTGGGAACATTTGGCACATGAAGGGCAACTACATGAGGGTCCAGGGGCATCATCAGGCCCCAGAAAACTGCGACAACAACAACAACAATTTTTAATAATTTTATTTATCATTATTTACACTTCTAAAAAAAAAAAAAAGCTTTCACACATAAGCTAAATACATCCATAATTTCCTAAACTACATTACTAAACTTCTGTAAAGTTCCCTTGACAACAAATACCATTGCACATAGTTTTAAGTCATACATCTTTTTCTTTTCTATCATCATTATTAAACCTCAGCTCACACTTTCACCAGCTCATTATTCGTATCTTATAATTTCCATATATATTTCCATACATCCGATCTTTTCTAATCATCTTATCTTTCCTCAATAAGATTCTTTAACATTTGCATTAGTTTACTTGCTCTACTTCGACCATCTTTTCTTACTATATTCTTCCACAGGAGACCATTCTTTATCTACCCTTTCTAGATCAACCTGGTTCAACAGGGCTGTTAGTCTATCCATTTCTTTCAATCAGCTTCAATAACCAATCATCCACAGTTGGTAACTCTTGGGTTTTTTTCCCCCAAAATAATAATAATATTTTTTTAAATGCTTAAAAATAAGCCCCCAAAGCCCTCTCCCTCCACCTTCACAAAGGGCAATTTAACCATGGTCTTGGCTCCTTCTAGTTTACATCTGGTGTGGTTGTTTTGTCAGTTTTCCTCCCATCTCCTAGAAGGCACAGTGCAGAGGACATTTTGAATTTTTTGAAAACATTTCAAATGTTGTTTTTTTAAAAAAAAAAAAAAATCTGGGAGAGGTTCAGGAGCCCTTGGCAGACCTCAAAAACAAGTCTAAAAGATCAAGATATAAACTAATCTAAATGATCACTCCTCCCTCAGTTTGTAGAGAGATCTTGTAGCGCCTTTGAGAATAAAGATGTTGGCAGCATCGTAGACTGAAGGATAATGGGAGTTATCGCTGAAAACAACTGGAGGACCAAAGGTTCCTCAATCTATAGAGAGATCTTGTAGCACCTTTGAGATTCACTGAAAGAAAGAAGTTGGCAGCATGAGCTTTCCTAGACTTCACTCTCCTTCCTCAGGTGCATTTGGACTAAGGAAGTAGACTGAAGTCTAGGAAAGCTCATGCGGCCAACTTCTTTCTTTCAGTTCAAAGGTGCTACAAGATCTCTCTACATACTGATTCTACAGACTAACACGGCGATATCTTTGAATTCCTCCCTCAGTTGTCCTTCTGGCAGGCCGCAACTGGGGCAGATATAATAGGAAGCATGAGCGTTCCACTGAAAACCTAGGTGCAATTTTCCTCTTCCTTTCCCATCTACTTTTCTTTTTGTGTCAGACCTTTTAGACTGGATGCTTGCCCTTTACTGGTTGAATATATAAACTGCTCCAGGAGCCTTTTCAGTGATAATGTACCATCCATCCACCCACCTATCAACCTGTCGCGTTAATGGAGTGCCCTTTATTAATTCTGTATTTTTGCCTGCTCTTTTTGTTCCTAGTTCTACCTCTGCTGCCAGCAGTTCTATGCCATGTTTATGAAGAGGGCTGTATACAGTTGGCGCAACTGGAAGATGGTGGCAGCACAGTTCCTGGTGCCTCTGATTTTTACTGCCTTTGCCCTGATTGTAGCCAAGACTTTTCCCGGGCCTCGGGACTCTTCCTTGCTAAAGCTGACTTTAAATCCGTACGGCCGAACAACAGTGCCTTTTTCCACCTCGCAAGGATCCAGCTTGGCCCAGAGGCTAGCGGTGCAGTATCAGGAGATAGTGGAAGCTCAGCACCAAGGGCCATTGGAAGTGGTGGGTGAGTAGCAAGGCTGGGGCAGAGGAAAATCTATTACATTTATATTCTCTTTATATATGAGCCAAATCTTTTACTTAACTAAATGCAAGCAGCCATCTGAATGAGAGCTCTTACTTCTTTGGATTAAAGTTCCCAGAAACCGCCAGCCAACTTTGGCTAACTTGTTCCACTACTATATAGCTACCCGATAACTATCTGTATTACAATGATTAAGCTCAGATTATTCCTGTATTTGTTTGTGTTCACCGCTTAGAAACGTGTCACATAAATGAAACTGGCCTTGTTGCAGGTAACCTGCAGGAATACCTGATTTCTCGAGCGTCTGAAGAAGGTGGTGCCTTCAACGAACACTACATTGCGGCTGCTTCTTTTGAAGAAACCCAGGACCAAATGCAAGTCACGGCTCTCTTCAACAACCAGGCATTTCACTCTTCTGCTGCAGCACTGCTACTGGCAGACAACGCTTTGCTGAAGCTACTAGTTGGTCCAAATGCTTCCATCACAGTTGCTAACTACCCACAGCCTCGCAACGTCACTGAGACAGCAAAGGACAAGCTCATGGAGTGAGTTCAGGATGATGATAATGATTCTTTCTTGATTTGTGTATGTGTATGTATATATTTATATATATATATATATATATATATATATATATATATATATATATATATATATAATCTTGCCAAGAAAACCCTGTGATAGGTTTGCCTTAGGAAACGACTTATTGTTTTGTGCCTTCAAGTCATTTCCGACTTGTGGGAACCCTAAGGCGACCCTATCACAGGGTTTTCTTGGCAAGATTAGTTCAGAGGAGGTTTGCCATTGCCTTCCCCTGAGGCTGAGAGAGTGTGACTTGCCCAAGTCACCCAGTGGATTTCATGGCCAAGCTGGGAATCGAGCCCTGGTCTCCAGCGTCATAACACCTTTGAGACTAACTGAAAGAAAGAAGTTGGCCACATGAACTTTCATAGAATTCAGTCTACTTCCTTAGTCCAAATGCACCTGAGGAAGCAGAGTGACGTCTAAGAAAGCTCATGCGGCCAACTTCTTTCTTTCAGTTAGTCTCAAAGGTGCTACAAGATCTCTCTATAGATTGAGGAACCTTTGGCGCTCCGGTTGTTTTCAGCTATAACTCCCATTATCATTCAGTCTACAGTGCTGCCAACTTCTTTCTTTCAGTTAGTCTCAAAGGTGCTACAAGATCTCTCTATAAATTGAGGAACCTCCAGTTGTTTTCAACTGTAACTCCCATTATCCTTTACCATAAGTTGTGCAAGCTGGGGTTGTGGGGAATTGAAGTCCAAAACCAGGGTGAGGAAAAATGATGTTTTTGAATACTGATGTCCAGGATCCCTCACCCAGTTTGTCCAATGACTAAATTTTGGGCTGATTTTGCCACCTTTTAATGTCCTTCTAGAGGCCAGACGGGATTTGCCATTGCAATCAACTTGCTCTATGGAATGGCTTCCTTGTCCAGCACCTTTGCCCTCCTCTTGGTCAGCGAGAGGGCGATCAAGGCCAAGCATGTCCAGTTTGTCAGCGGAGTTTACGTCATCAATTTTTGGCTTTCCGCTCTCCTGTGGGACCTCATCAACTTCCTCACGCCCTGCGTCCTAATGCTGGTGAGTTAGCCTCATATTACTTGCACATGTGCCATTCCTAAAAACACATTACTGGTGGCATAATTGCTGCTCACTTGGCAAAACGACACCAGTAAAATGAGCCAAGAGAAGCAAGGCTACCTGATCCTCGGTTAGATGTTCTTATACAAAGGTTGGCGGTCATCCTGTTAGGCTGGGCTTTAGTGGTGGCTTCCTGCGCTGGCTGGGGATTGGAGTAGATGGCTCTTAGGATCCTTTTCAATGCCATGATTCCAAAATTTGGGGGCAGGGTCTAAATGTGCACGTTTGTGTAGGGAGGAATATTCTACTGTTGTTGTTGTTTCCGACTTATGGCAACCCTTCAGAGAACCTATCATGAGGTTTTCTTGGCAAGATTTGTTCAGGGGAGGTTTGTCATTGCCTTCCTCTGAGGCTGAGAGCATGTGGCTTGCCCGAGGTCACCCAGTGGGTTTCATGCCTGGACTGGGAATCGAACCCTGGTCTCCAGGGTCATAGTCCAACACTCAGCCCAATATAAGCCCTGCCCAAGCTCAGTGGTATAGAACCTGTTTTGCATACAGAGGATCTCAGATTCCATCCATGTCATTTCTACTTACAAATGTCAGATAGAGACAATGGGAAAGACTTTGATCTGCCTCAAAGCTTAGAGATTTCTTGTCAGTCAAAGTAGACAATTTGAGGCAAGGTGGAGCAATAATCTGCTTCCAGTTTAAGGCAGCATTTTGTGTCCTTAATTCTAATTTCATTGTACATCGTCTGATCCTCCAGGTGATTTTCCAAGCGTTTGATGTGAAAGCTTTCACCCAAGACAGCCATCTTGTAGACGTGATGCAGATTTTTCTCCTTTATGGTTGGGCTATCATCCCACTCATGTACCTCCTCAGCTTCTTCTTCTCTGTGGCTTCCACAGCCTACACACGCCTCACCATCTTCAATATCCTCTCTGGCACAGCGACGTTCCTAGCGGTCGCCATCATGAGTATTCCAGGTAAGGGGCTCAGATTTCAGCTTCATCCTTGCTCACATAAAAAGTTACTCCACTTTAACATGAGCCATTTCCAGACCTTGGGAAATGTCAATCAATCAATCAATCAATCAAAGCCTTTATTGTAGTCAACAGACCGTAGGCAAATATAAAAGATAGACTCAATAAATCATGGAGTTTACAGCTCATATAACATTAGGGTGGCCACAAAAAATAAGATAATAAAATTATGAGGATGGTCATCATCAAATAAAAGGGTGTGTGTGAATAAAACAGATTTAAAACAGCTTCCATAAAAAATATAACTTGAGTTTATCATTAGGGAAACCAAATTTTCATTTGGGAAATGTACTGTTTTGGACTGCATGTCAAAGAAGTTCTTAGCCAGCGTGACCACTGTTGTGCTTGCTGGGGAATTCTGTGAGCTGTACTCCAAAAATATTCTTTCTCTAGGCTCAGGCTGTTCATTTATTTATTTACAGTATTATAGATTCCCTATTACACTTCTCCTATCCCAGCAGTAAAGTCCTGCTAACCCTTCATATAGAGTAACAGCAGTGCACACAAGATGGCTGTTGTAAGTAGATGTCTTTTTAAAAACCCAGCAACACATCCCAAACATAAAACTAGATGAATATCACAGTTAAGGTAGAAATTGACCCCTCTCTCCTAAAAAAAATGACTTGGATTACCTTGTCCTTAGAAACTGTGGAAAATCAGAGACCTCCACTGAACTCACCATTTATTTATTTGTTTTTACACATGAAGGCATGCTTGCTTTCAATTAAATGAAAATTACATTTCCTGGAGAATTCTGGACATTTTTACTGCTGCAACGGAGTCCTGCCGCGGCGTGTGGTTGTCGCGGTCCCGCTCTGTGCCACCCTTTTGGGGCTGTCTGCATCAGCCCTAACATAAAAGGAACAGGATTTGTTCCGCTTCTTTCACCCATTAGTTTTGCTATAAAAAAGGAAGAAGAAGAATTCCATAACACACACACTATCAAGGTGGGCAGATGTGGCTCTCCATCCAGATGTTCCTGGACTGCTACTCTCATCAGTACATCAGTGAGCACAGCCAATAGTGAATTATTACATGAGCTGCGAGCCAACTGCATTTGAAAGGCCAGAGTTGTCCACTCTGTTATGTTTGTACAGGACAAACAAGTGAGTGTAATGTCTCCATCTTGATCTAGTTTTGACTTGGAATTGCTACCTCCCAGATCTCTCTGTGTTTGACTTCTAGCGCTTGGCATGGTGGATCTCTCAAAACTGTTGGATAAAATCTTTTTGATCCTGCCCAACTACTGCTTGGGACAAAGCATCAGTGAATTCTACCAGAATTACGAGTTTATTCAGTTCTGTACCTCCTCTTTTGAAGCTGCCATCATCTGCAAAGTGTTTAGTGAGTATCCAGTATCCTCTTTGCCAAGGTCTCAGTTGGCCAGTCAGAACTCCATATCACAATAAACATGGGACTGCTATTGAAAATGGCCACCTTGGGTCAAACTCAGACTTTCCCCTCTGTTGTATATAGTCAATGTGACTGTTGTTCTGATGTGACACTGTGCATTCCCATTGCCCATCATTGGCTGGTGGTGGTGGTGGTGGTGGTAGGTGGTGTGATGTCAGAGACATGACACGATGTCACTGACATTTAATTGTATGTCACAGGGCAGAGGGGGAGAGGACCTAAGTCAGGGCTGCAATTTATTGGAAGACGTCACCCTTCCTGTAGCCGTATCCATCCTTTTTTTGCAATTATTTATACAAGGAGTAGGCAACCTTTATCCCTCAAGATGGTTTGGACAGCAGATCCCAGAAAGCTTTGCCAGCAGGCAAAATGGGAGTTGTAGTCCAAAATATATGGATGGTTAAGGATTCCCTAATTGGTTTCTTTGACTCCCTCACTGTTGTACAACCTCAAATAAAATAGGCAGGTCTCTCTCTCCAAGGAGCTTACAAGTCAAGCCAGTCTTTCACCAAACTTGTGCCCTCCAGCTGTTCCAGATTGCAACTCCATCTCCGCCAGCTAGCATGGACAGTTAGATGGTGGGTCGTGATGAGAGCTGCATACCAATACACCTGGAAGGTATCGGTTGGGGAAATCTAGTCATAATCTAAGACAAAGTGAGGAACAAAAGAGGTAAAGACAAACATAAGAAAAGGAAGAATTGTGGCCCAATGGAGTTAGATGGGCTTCAACTTTGGTTACAGCGAGAAAAGTGAAAAGGTGGGTTTGAGGAAAGAATGGAAAGGAAAGACAAGACACAACACCCCAACAAGAGGGTACCAGGCACCCTCCTTGCATGACCCACCAAGTGGCTGGGCTTATGAGATACTATTTAAGTCCAGATGGGTCCAGAAGGAGTGAAGGACATGCTTGACTCGTTCCCATTGACATCCAAAACTTTGGACTTCTGTGTGTTTTGGACTTCAACTCCCAGAAGCTCTAGATAACTTGGCTAACCATCAGGACTTCTGGGAGTCTAAAGCATCTAGAGAACCAAAGTTTAGAAAACAGTACACTGGGGCATCAGATGCTTCTTGGGGATAGGATTGTGCCCTTCATCTTTAGCTTTCATGTCCCAGAATAAAACAAAAAGCAAAAATCTGTACTTGGGGGCAGTATTTTCTGACCCAAATCAGAATAATAATAAGGTAGTCGTAGTAATAGTAATCATAGTAGTAGTAGTTGTGTGCCTTCCCGTTGTTTACAACTTGTATCAACTCTACCCTAGTATTGATAAATTTAAAAAAACTTAAATTCCTTTAGCTTTTGAGGGATCCATCTAATTAATGGATTATAATTCTTATATAGCAGCTGTTTTATATCTTTTATTAACATGATACCCAAATATTTAAAACTTAGAAACAGATTTAATTCATTTCTTAACATTATGTTGTCCCTTTATCGGTATGTTGAAACAACTTAACTTGAGTTTTGCATAATTTATTTTATAACTGAAATAAGGTCCAAATAGATCGGCGACATCTGTGGCAATGTCTCTGTTGGATTTGGGAAAATAAAATTATGTCATCGACAAATATATTCACAATGTGCTCATGGCCATTGATAGTCACATCTAGTTTGTGAAGGTTAAGGACACAGATATTTAGCCTTTTTTCTTCCCTTCTCCCAACTTCTCTCTCTCCCTCAACCTTTATCTCTTGACTTTCCAGATATTACTTTCCAGACCAATTATTTTGCCTGGGAGAGCCCTGGGATAGGCAAATACCTGACTGCTATGGCTTCACAGGGTCTTTTCTTCATTCTTCTCCTGTTCCTCATTGAGACCAACCTTCTTTGGAGACTGAGGAATCTTCTCTGCGGAATGCATCGGAGGCGGAAATGGGTAAGAAAATGGATTAGTGTCTAGAAGAGACTGAGGAGTGACCTGGACAGGTCCATTGGGGAGAAAGGAAGAGCTTTCAGCCTCCTAGATCTCCATTGAGTATCATGGATGTACTCTAATGTATGCTGTAGGTCCAGAACAGAAATGGCTGTTCTTGTCTCCCAACTGAACAACAATACCCAGATACTGTCCTTGCGGTATCTGAGAGAATGTGCCCCAGCTCCATCAAGATGCAGTTACTTGAAGGGTGGCATTACATCAGAAAATATTGGCTAGGTCCTGCTGCAACACTCTCAAAAATACATACCCTGGTTATGCTAACATAAATCATTCTCCTTTAGATTTTCGCCCCTGTATCTTTAATTTTAAAAGTCTTTAAAAAATATTTTGCCCAATTAAAAATCTGTTGCCCCAAAGGATCTTGAATCAGAAAGTTGAAACAGTATATTGACCAGTGATGTTACGTCTCAAATCAAATCTCAGATCCTTGTAATATACTTTCAAGTCACATTTCAAGGGAAATCTCAAGTCTGAGAGCCAACTGTTAACAAAAAAAAAAAAAGGAGTTGGGGTGCATTTTTCAGAAGGGAACAGCAAATACATTAAGCAATGGGCTTTGAGGCTGGGGTTGAAGTTTGCTTGGCAGCTTTTCCTCGCCGTACATCAGAGGGGCCTTCTAAAACTTTTCAAAAGCTTTAGAAGGATGCTTCCTTCTTAAACTCATTGCCTAATGTATTTGCTGTTCAAGAAACACACCCTACGCTTTGGGTTTTGCCTGCTGTTCAAAGAAAATGACGCCAGCAAGTCAGTCACTAAACATATACAAGTCAAGTCAATGTGTCATTTATTGCCAAGTCGAGTCCAAGTCAAGTCATTGAAGTGACTTCAGTCTGACTTGAGTCCGAGCCAATTGACTCAGGTCTGCGTCACTGATACCGACTGGCTGATAAATTGATGCTGCAGTTTTATGTGACATCTTTGTGACATCTTTCTGTTTGCAATAATAATAATAATAATAATAATAATAATTATTATTATTATTATTATTATTATTATTATTATTATTATTTATACCCCGCCCAATGGTAATCCAATCCGGGCGGCTTACAAATTAAAACACTCAAAATACAACATAAAATCCCAAAAAACAGTGTGTGCAATATACCCCCTCCCCCCCTTAAAATAATATTAAATCAATAATAATTAAAACACGCAATTTAAAAACGCGCAATTAAAAAACCCAATACAAAATAAATTATAAAAAGCCTGATACACAATCCTCACCATCAGATCGATGGGGCCACGAGAGGATTGCCATTGTACAGCTGTTTATATCCGAGGTGGGGATTCATTAGTCTGGAAAGGCCTGCCGGAAGAGATCCGTCTTAACAGCCTTTTTAAAGCTGTCCAAAGATGTTAAAAGACGGATCTCGTCCGGCAGGTCGTTCCAGAGTTTAGGGGCGACAACTGAAAAAGCCCTCCGGGAGGTGGCCGCAAGCCTCGATTTCTGAGGCTGCAGTAGATTCCTCCCGGAGGACCGAAGAGCACGGAGAGGATTGTACGGGAGAAGGCGGTCCCTGAGATAGTTTGGACCCAAGCCATTTAGGGCTTTAAAGGTAATAACCAACACCTTGTACTGGGACCGGAAACTTATAGACAGCCAGTGGAGGGACCGCAGAACTGGAGTAATGTGGTCCCTCCAAGATGTTTCCGCTACAAGCCTGGCCGCCATATTTTGTACCAGTTGTAGTTTCCGAGCCAAGATGCTTCTGTCTCTTCATACACTCACGGCTTTCTTTCTTTTGTCTTTTCCCATATCAGGTCATGCTGTTGAATAGAGTCCCTGTATTACCAGAAGACCGGGATGTGGCAGATGAGAGGAAGAAGGTTTTAGAATCGCCAACAGCATCACTTTCATCCTTGAATAGTCCTCTTGTCATCAAAGAACTTACCAAGGTGAACAGATGCTTCTGGACATCCCGTGGAGCTTCTAAACCTGAAGCTACATTTATGGTTATTCAAACTTTACGAATTTATGGAAATGGACAAATTAACAAATTTATTAAGAGGGAAAAATATAGAGACATATGTTCAAATTTGGGATTCCCCTAATAAGGTATTTAAAAGAGCATAAAAATACCAAATTAATACGATTGGATTAATTTGAATTTTGAGGTTTCCGCTATCTTGCAAAGTATACATTTATAGAATATATAGTATATTACAGAAGTTATTATAAAATAGTAAAGTGTTGGATTAATGGTATGGGAATATAACAGGAAAAAATTCACAAAACAAGGGAGTCATTTTATTTCATGTTGTCAATGTTGGTGTTTTGTTGTTTCTGTATATGTCGTACGTTAATGTATTTTATGTTTAGTGTGTCATTAATGTTTTTTATATAGTGGATAATAATAAAGAATAATAAACAAAGAAAAAAATAAACCTGAAGCTACATTTAGCTGGGGTGGACGAAGTGTAGCCCCTGGGACCCCTAAGTGCAGTCCCTGAAGACCCTCAGAATACCTCCAGAACCGCCTTCCTCCCCCAAATTTAAGGATTTTGTTTTCAGGGTGATTTTCAGGTCATTTTTTCTGCCTGAAAATCTCTCCAAGGCTGCCAAGACTGTTTGAAAATGTGATGGATTGCTTCCCCTAGCCCCCCAGAACCACCGCCACCCCAAATTATAAAACAACAAAACCAAAACAAATCAAGCAAAATGGCAGCCAGGAGTGACGTTGTGTCACTTTGCATGTGTCAAAATGTGCCAAGTGTGCTCCACCAGGAGCCCGTCTTGTGCAAATGTAATGGGACTTAATTGTAGTTCCAAGACCCTCTCCACTGTGATAATCTTGGGATAGCTCACATTAGTTTATCAAACATATTTCTGCTTGGAAGATCCATCCCCTCCTACAGCTAATGTGTAGATTGCAATTTAGCTTGGAAAGAACAGGGAAGTTGGGGACAAGGTGACCAGACGTCCTCCTTTTCCCGGACACGTCCTATATTTCAGCCTCCTGTCCAAAATGTCCTCCCATTTTCTGTGCGATGAAGGAGCATGAATTTATATCTAATATATTAGTGATCTTAGCTTTTATTTTGTAACGTTCTACCTTTTTTTTCTTTAATGTCTTACATTTTACGTGGTGTCTTGTCCTTCTTTGTGCTTATGACATCTGGTCATCCTGGTTGGAAACTGAGAGCTACGGATGACCAGATCCTTCTAATGAAAATGCCTTAGCATTTCAGCCCTGTGAACCATCTCTGGTTGCCACTGGCCCTCTCTCTGGCGGATTGAAGATTTGCCTGCAGGCCTCCCCCTGAATCTTCGGAGGAATCCCTAATAATAATAATAATAATAATAATAATAATTTATTTATTTATCCCCTACCTTTTGCCGTAGCAATCAAGGTGGCTTACAACTAAAACAAATACAAACCCCAACAAAAGCAACTAGGTAATATAAACGAACACGGTATCCCCCCCTTAAAAATACATGAAGTACAGATCTCAATTAAAACCAATTTAAAACAGTAAGCAAATGTAAAACAATAAGCAAATTTACAACAATTAAAACAGTAGGCACTCCGAGGCAAAGCAAAGTAAGAAAAAGAGAATGGCTGAGAACCCACTTCTCTGGGATTCGTAGTGGCTGGTTCCCCATATATATAACCTAGTGCTTTGCTCTTCCAGGTGTACAGCAGCAGGGACTTGTGCCTTGCTGTGGACAGGATCTCTCTGGCGGTCAACAAGGGTGAATGTTTTGGCCTCCTTGGCTTCAATGGGGCAGGCAAGACCACCACCTTTAAGATGCTGACGGGGGACGAGAGCATCACATCGGGAGACGCTTACGTGGATGGGCACAGCATTCTGGCAAATATCAAAAAGGTAATAGATGGGTTCAGAACCGTACTTTTAACAACAGTTAATACAATATTATTGTATTTTTGTCTCCAAAGTAGAATCATAGAATCATAGATTTGGAAGAGACCCCAAGGGCTATCCAGTCCAACCCCCTGCCATGCAGGAACTCCTAATCAAAGCATCCCTGACAGATGGCCATCCAGCCTCTGCTTAAAGACCTCCAAGGAAGGAGACTCCACCATCCTCCAAGGGAGTGTCTTCCACTGTCGAACAGTCCTTACTGTCAGGAAGATCCTCCTAAGGTTGAGGTGGAATCTCTTTTCCTGTAGCTTGCATCCATTTGTTCTGTGTCTTATTCTCTGGAGCAGCAGAAAACAAGCCTTCAGCAAAATGAAACTGATCATTATTTTTTATTTTGCAACCAGTCTGCATTATACACGTGTAGCAGATACTTTTGGCAGATTTTTTTTCCCCTACTTTTGTCAGAAGGCGAAAGAGAGGGGTAAGCATCTCCTACCCAAAATGGTTGCATTACTCTGCCCAATGAGAAGGTCAGCCATGGAAAGGATGTCTGTTTAGTTGAAGGCTTTCATGACCAGCATCCGTAGTTTTGTGGGTTTTTCGGGGTGTGTGTCCATGTTCTAGAAGAGTTTCTTTCTGATGTTTCGCCAGCATCTGTGGCTGGCATCTTCAGAGATAAAGAAACGTCAGAAAGAAACTCTTCTAGAACATGGCCACACAGCCTGAAAAACCATCAAAAATGTCTGTTTACTTTGGTGAAACACAAAAATTTCCAATAAGTGGGTTAATTTGTGGCTTTTTCCCATTGTTTCACTTGCATTCAGGTCCAGCAACGGATTGGCTATTGCCCTCAGTTTGATGCCCTTTTGGACCACATGACGGGAAGGGAGACCTTGAGCATGTATGCCCGACTGCGGGGCATCCCAGAGCGTTACATTGGCAGCTGCGTGGAGAACATGCTCCGAGGTTTGCTGTTGGAGCCCCATGCAAACAAGCTTGTCCGGACCTACAGGTGAGATGGAAAACTGGCAGGCCACTTCAGCTACTGGGATGGAATGGTTATATGGGCAAGCCCCAGATCTCTGGTCTTGATCCAGAGAATCATTGCTACTCTATTTCACAAATGTCATGCAATCTGTTGCACAAATGTCAAGACATCCAGAGATATCTTGATCCAGAGAATTATTGCTACTCTGTTGCACCAATGTCATGCAATCTGTTGCACAAATGTCAAGACATCCAGAGATATCTTGATCCAGAGAATTATTGCTACTCTGTTGCACCAATGTCATGCAATCTGTTGCACAAATGTCAAGACATCCAGAGATATCTTGATCCAGAGAATTATTGCTACTCTGTTGCACCAATGTCATGCAATCTGTTGCACAAATGTCAAGACATCCAGAGATATCTTGATCCAGAGAATTATTGCTACTCTGTTGCACAAATGTCATGCAATCTATTGCACAAATGTCAAGATATCCAGAGATATCTTGATCCCGAGAATCATTGCGACTCTGTTGCACAAATGTCATGCAATCTATTGCACAAAAGTCAAGATATCCAGAGATATCTTGATCCAGAGAATCATTGCTACTCTATTGCACAAATGTCAAGATATCCAGAGATATCTTGATCCCGAGAATCATTGCGACTCTGTTGCACAAATGTCATGCAATCTATTGCACAATGTCAAGATATCCAGAGATATCTTGATCCAGAGAATAATTGTTACTCTACTGCACAAATTCCATGCAACTTCCCCCCATTCCTCTGTCCTGGGAGCTGTTTTTGTTTCTTAAGGAGAAAAAAAAATCCCAATCTCTTGATTCAGCGATTCATTCAGTGCCATGTATGGTTTGAACGTACATCTGTCATTGAGAGTGAAAGCATCTGCGGCTGGGCAGTCTGTGATGACTTATTACAGCAAGGATCAATAGATGGTAGAGCTTGGAACAACAACAACAACAACAACAACAATAATAATAATAATAAGTTTTATTTATAGCCCGCCTCTCTGCATTGTAATCGAGGCGGGTTACAGCATTTAAAATATAACAAATTAAAACAGACCCAGCACCCACAATCTCCCTCCCACCCCTTAAAACAGAATTAAATCGAAAAAGATTAAAACAAGGCAATGCATTAGATTAAAATACTACAATATAATAAAACCAAAAGATCAATTGTGCCAGCTCGGAGAAGAAGAATTAACTCATCTCGTTGCTGCAGATGTTATTTTGGTAAGGCCTGTCGGAAGAGATCCGTCTTTACCGCTTTCTTAAAAGCAGCAAGTGTGGTAGTCAGACGGATTTTGGGGCAGTGGCGGAAAAAGCCCTCTGGGAGGTCTGAGACAGCCTGGTCTTTATTGGCTGTAACAGATTCCTCCCAGAGGACCGCGGATGGAAGCTACAAGGAAAGAGATTCCAGCTCAACATTAGAAGGAATTTCCTGATAGTAAGAGCTGTTTGACAGTGGAATAGACTGCCTCCAAGTGTAGTGGAGTCTCCTTCTTTGGAGGTCTTTAAACAGAGGCTGGATGGCCATCTGTCCAGGGTGCTTTGATTTTGAGTTCCTGTATGGCAGAATGGGGTTGGACTGGATGGCCCTTGGAGTCTCTTCCAACTCTAGGATTCTATGATTATAAGTTGAAGTCTGATTCTATTACCTTTCCTGGCCTGACTGCTTTTATCAATGGTTCTCCATTTTCTTCCACAGCGGTGGCAACAAGCGGAAGCTGAGTGCCGGAATAGCCCTGATCGGAGGCCCGCCTGTTATTTTCCTGGACGAACCTTCCACTGGTATGGACCCAGTGGCCAGGCGCCTGCTGTGGGACGCAGTGGCAAGGACACGGGAGTGTGGCAAGTCCATCATTATCACTTCTCACAGGTGGGCACCTTTTTCCACTGCCGTCTGCTAGCATGGGAAAAGAAAAAGGCTTTCCTCTCCTTGCATGATCTCTCTTAGTTCCTGCACATATGTATATAGGAAGTCGTGGTCATCTGCCCTATCGGATTATTATGGGCCCAGGCACAGTGAAATGATGTAAAGGATTGCAAGTTAAAAGAACAGCCTAAATGGGGAAGTTAGGCTCTCCTGTGTTACCCTGTTTTGATGGACTATTAACTAAAAAGCTTGAGATTTTTAGAATTATAGAATCTTAAAGTAGGAAGGGACCACAGGGACCATCTATTCCAACCCCCTGCCATGCAGGAATACCCAACCTCCTGAAAGATGCCCATGCAACCTCCACTTAAAGACCTCCAAAAATAGAAATCCAACCATTCTTGGAGGCAGACTATTCCACTGTCAACAAGCTCTTCCTCTTGGGAAGATGTTCTTCCTAATGTTTAGGTGGAATCTCTTTTCTTGTGGTTTGAATCCATTGGTTCCACTAGGATATCTAAATGCCCAGGCCTCATCTTTTTGGAGGCCCGGGTGGCTGGAACTTCTGAGTCCCTTGCAAAAATGTTTAAAGCATGTGTATGCATGTGTGCATGCATAGTTGTGGAGAATGATGCATATATGCATTTAATTACATACTTATATTGTATGCATTGTTATGATCATTTACTCTGGTGACAGAGTCTAAGCTTCCTGGCCAAAGTATATTCAGCTGTTGTATGCATAGCTTAGAGTTCTCCTGAAGGGGTGGAGGCTATCCAGGAACAGAGTTTGGGAAAGTTACTTTTTTAGACTACAACTCCCATGATGGCTAGGAATTTCTAGGAGTTTTATTTCTACTAAACTTCCCTTATTTCTGTCCAAGAATAGTTTTTCTCTCCCCCTTGCTTTGGAGACGGAGGGGAGGAAGAGCTGATTTCTTTGTTCGTTGCATAAGGATCCGTTCTAAGTAGATCCTCTCCAAATACTAAATACAGATGTCAGATATCATCTGGTTGACTGAAAGTAGATACTTATTCCTACCATCACTAAGGGGCTTTGTTTCTGAAGTGCCGCCCAAAACCTCTGTTTTTGCTTGGGGGTGTTTGATTGGCTTTTGGTTTGGTCTTGTGTTCTGCAGCATGGAGGAGTGCGAAGCCTTGTGTACCAGGCTGGCCATCATGGTGAATGGGCAGTTCAAATGCTTGGGCAGCCCTCAACACCTGAAGAGCAAATTTGGCAGCGGGTACACGCTGCTGGCAAAAACCCACAGCGACGAGGAGGACAACCTGCAAGCCTTCAAAATATTTGTGGAGAAAACCTTCCCAGGTACATTGTGTGGGATATGGAGTTTTTGGTGTGGAGAAGGGAGGGGAGCCAAAGACCCCGATCCTACAGATCCTTTCAAACATTTGTAGGTGTTTAAAATGGTTCCTTTGCATTGACCTGTAATCCATACGATAGCCCTGCAAAGTTGGCCAGTAGTATCATTAACTCCTTTCCTGAAGATGGAAAGCTGGAGAGACAGGGGCTGTATCTCAAGGTGCTTGATCAGTTAGCAGCTCAAGGCAAATTCAGGTATCTTGAGGTACTTTTCTGGGGATCCTTTGCTTACCGCTGAAAAACATGGAAAACACCTTTTTTTCCTCCTCTTCCAGGGAGTGTCCTGAAACATGAGCACCAGGGCATGGTTCATTATCACCTCACCAATAAGAACCTCAGCTGGGCACAGGTAAGCCCTGGAGGAAATGCATGCAAGAAGCGGGCATAGAGCAGCAGCCAGTGGTGCAGGAAATGTTTCTCAGGGCTGGGGGGGGACTATATATGTGGACAACAGGGCTGGCTCTACCATCTATTTATATTTTATTTATTTAGAGTATTTATACCCCCACACTTCAGCCACAAAGGCTCTCAGAGCATCTTACAGACTGCTCATTTGACAGTTCCATGCCCGCAGGTTTCCAGTCTCAAAAAGGCATGACCCAAAAGGAGACGGTGGGCAGTGGGCAGTGGGCAAGGGGATGAGGTCCAGCAGATACTGCCAGTTCTTCTCTCCCTCCAAGGCCAGGGCCGTGGCAGTTGGGATGGAGGGAGGGCATTTAATCTTCCTTTGGGGTTAGGCATGGTGGAGCTGTGGCTGCCTCTTTTCTATCCCTCCGAGGCCAGGATGATAGCTGTTGTGATGGACGGAGAGCTTTCATCTGCTTCTGGGCTAGGCATAGTGGAGCTATTCCTGCCTCTTCTTCTCTCCCTCTAACAGAAGGAGGGACCATTGAGTACCCTACCATTGAGTACTCTACCATTGGGTACTCTACCATTGGGTACTCTACCATTGGGTTGATGGAGGCAGTTGCTTCATGTGCAAATACTGGAGAGGGGACAATTATGCCATTCCTCAGCTGTTGTTCTGAAGAGGAAGATAGTGTCCTATAACCGGTGTTGAAGTTAGATTCAGCTTCCAGTCCAGTCAGCTTCTGCCCATGGAACAGGAAGGTGGCACCATCTTGTCCTTTCGCTCAGGCAACAAAATGTCTTTGGCCAGCCATGGAGAGAGGGGCTAGAGGAATAAATCAGGGATGGGGAGTGTGTGGCCCTCCAGATGTTTTTTGACCCTCGGCTGCCACAATCCCTCATCCTTGGCTAGGACTCCTGGGTATTAAAGTCCACAAATGTTAGGAGGGCCTTACATTACTCATCCCAGGGTTAAATAATGCTTAAGAATCAGTGCTGGCTTTTGGGAAACAAGGAAGACCATGGAAGAGCAAATAAGCATTTTTCAGAAATGTTGAGACACCTTGCTGGAGTGCGGTTCCTTCTCCCTATGGATTCTTCTGTCCTCCCTCCCAGGTGTTTGGGGCCCTAGAGAAAGCCAAAGAGAAGTACTGCGTTGAAGATTATTCTGTCAGCCAAATCTCCTTGGAGCAAGTCTTCATGAGTTTCACGCGTTTCCAGCACTACACAGAGGATCGGGGGAAATGAGCCTCTCCGCTGACTCCGCAGACTGACCTGCTGCCTATATATATAGTATACATAGAGACAGTAATTTATATCTCAACCACGTCTTCAACAATGCGTCCAAGGATGGGCATTCCTGTCAGCCAGCAGAGGGTAGGAGGTACCGCCTGTGCCGTGGCACCGGAGTCCAGAGAGTGTGCACGGATGTGCCTGTCTGTCAGTGTGTACATTCGCATGTGCAAGGAGGCATGGGAAGGGGAAATGAAAGCCTCCTTTTTGAGGCAGGTGTGGGCATCTTACAGCTTTCACTCCATTTTCAAGCCAACAAGAGGAGACAGTGTTCCATTGCTGTCCAGGCTGTTACTTGGTGCTCCCACAATGACCGGCGCGACTTGGCATATTGGGCACAACGATACCGTCCTTTTGCATCCTCTCTGCCAGTGCTTCCACTTGGTCAGTCTCTCTGTCATTGACCCTTGCGTGCCCCATGTACGGGGTGTTGGCAACGCACACATCTGTATGCCTGCGACCCATGTCTGTATGTACAAAATTCTTTGTGGCGTATCCATCCATCTGGGCTCTGCCGTTCACTTCTGTTGGATGGCAAAGAGGGAGGACAAGGGAAATACAAAAGCAACCACATTCCCCAATCTAGGGCTGCATCACTTCCAGGGTACTGGATCTTACAGACTGGGGTGGGCTTCCTTTTTCTTTTCAGGCCATGGTGTGCTGCTGTAGCCTACATAGAAGAAATAGCACAGGGTCCATTCTTGGAGGAGGTCCCACTATGTCTATATCTGCAAATTTCTACACCCATTTCCCTCTTCTGTTTATTGAGAATCTCATTCACATTAGGAGACCATGGACAAAGTTCACAAATGTCATTCCAAAATAGCTGCTGAGGTTTAGAGCAAGAATTCTTAAACTTTGATCTGCCAGCCAGCATAGCAATGGTGAGGAAGTCTGGAAAAGAACAAAGTTTGAGGACCTGGTTTAGAGAGAGGTTGTTTGGTAGCTTAGAATCAAAAGTATCGCATGTCTAGGAATCTTTGAGGAGACGGTGTAGTTAGCTGCAAAGGATGAAATGACCATTTGGACAGGCTTATGCTGGCTGTTCTTGCACAGTTTATAGCAGCTGCATAATTCAGGCAATCTAGTACCTTCTGTATGTTTGAGACTACATCTTCCATCAGTCCGAGCTAGCATGTCAGGGATTGTGGGAGTTGTAGTGCAAAAGTCTGAGGCCAGGTTACTCTGGGTTAAGTGATCCGTCATATTGTCTCTGAAAGCTTAGTGATCAGTCTCTTCAATGTTTTATCAACCCTGTTGCCAATTTTGCCAAGCATCTAAACTTAGGTGTATCTGAAGATACTCCATCAAGTAGGCAGATCATTTGACGCATTATTTGGCATCAGGTTTGGTGACATTGCCTGACCACCCTGTGCCAGATGAACATGTCCCATTGCCTTGTTCTCCCTTGAAATTTGCATGGAACCAAACAGAAACATGCCATCCTGTACATTAAGACGGGCTTAAATCCTACCAGGAGAGCCCCTGTTTGAAAGAGAGAAAATTGCCAATCCCTGGCTCACCCACAACTGCCAAACAGCATCATGCTAGGCACTGCCCATGCTGAAGGTGATGGGAGTTGTAGTCCCCATTTTTCAGGAAGAGATCAAGTTGAGGAGGGCTAGTGTAGGATAGGCCCTGTTAAAGTGCTGCATTGCCCTGGCAGAAGGACTGCCCTTGGCTCTCCCCTGGTCCACCGAATGAAGGTTGTCCATGCTGTTTCTCCTGCTCCAAGATGAGTGGTTCCCTCCTTTTCCAATACAGCTTATTTGTGTACCTGAGCCCTCACCTTGCAGAAGTCGAGGTAAGTTATTCCCGCAGTTGTTCCTGGTTTTGTCACATGGAGGTGCTATTTAGAAGGACAAAGTTACTGTGGAAGAATCCTTGGGTGGTTTTATGTTAACAAAAAGTGGTGTGTGTTTTTTTTTCTACGGGATTAGAATTAGAATATCAAAATTATACAGTTAGCACTGCACTGCAAAAAGAGACTGAGTCATGGGGAAAGGGCAAGACTTTATCCTGCATCCAAAAAAAATTAAAATAAAATAAAATAAAATAATTGGTGACTAGTTTCTAGCTCCAGGTTGCTGTGAGTCAAGTAAACCATCCAAGCAGATATCCAGCCTTAGGTCAACGTGGGCCCGACTTGCATGCCCCTGTCAAACTTGAGTAGCGCCTGCTAACCCAGCATCTGATCTGCACTGAGCCCTATGTATGCTGCCTGCTAAATCACCAAAAATGAAATATCTGCAAACCCCAGCGTAGAGGGCTAGGAGACACAGCAGAAAGCCTTTTGCTGTCCGTTTCTAATGCTTCTCATCTGAACAAATGCCTTGATATTCAGAGTCTCAGCAGGACAGCATGAGGTTCTTGGGACAGATTGGAACCCTGATGGCTGGTAGCAGTGGGTTAAAAGCAAGCAGACTGTTTATTCTTTCCTGGAAGGCCAGTTATCACCCATAAAAGTGGGTGAGATGCCAAACTGGGTCATTCGGCAGTTAGCCAAGGGCTTCATATGGCCCAGCAGTGCAAGTTTGGGAAGAAGAAGAAGGAGGGATCACCAATGTTTCTGTGGTTGGTACGCCTCACATCCTATTGTTAGTCCCAACTAGTTATGAGTAGACTCATTGAATCAGTGGGATTTACCTATATGTTGACTGTCCATTCAATACTTGGATCCAACAGGACCTTGTCCACAGCAAAGGGCTGCTTCCTGCTTCTTTGTAGTTGTCTGTAATCTTAAGGAAGGCAGTGACATGTCTTGCTTTCCAGATCCGTTTTTTAAAGCCTCCCAGATTCACCTTTGAATTTCCCATCATAGAAGGTGAGAAAATAGTCTACAGTCCTTGTCTCCCCTTCTCAAAAACTGTTTGGAAGTGGAGTGCGCTGCCTCGAAGGGTGGTTGAGTCTCCTCCTTTGGAGGTTTTTTTGGGCAGAGGATGGATGGCCATCTGTTGGGATTGCTTTGATTGTGTATTCCTGCATGGCAGGGAGTTGGACTGGATGGTCCTTGGGGTCTCCTCCAACTCTATGAAAAGGATATTGTGGAAACTGGGAATGAAAGAGCTTGGACTGTTGTTTTTAATAGGGGTGACAATGCAGAAGCAGTCAGTAAAATGATGCCTGGGATGCCAGAGCACTAGCTTTGGGTGCTGAGTTATGAATGGGTCATCGTCGTCATTCGTAAGGGTGCATTTCCAAGCCATTTTGGTTAGCAAAATGACCAGCGAGGATAGTGATAGCAATGAAATGCCTGGCTGGGAGATTCAAGGCCAGCAAAGGGGAAGTCCTTAATGTTATCATTGAATTATTACGAAAGCCACTGCCCTTGAGAATGGCCATGCCTTTCATAGGGGAATAAACAAACTCATGGACAGTCATCCATGGCTGCTAGTCACGAAGGCTGTTAAAACGTCCATGTTCAGAGAGATTGCTAGATGAATCATGAAATGAACCATTGCTGTGGTCCAACAGGACTCTTCTTATATTCTTAGAAGTAACCCAACTATGCATTTTCTTACGGGTGCCTCTTCAAGTCACCCTTGGGTGTCTCTCGACCCAGGTCCATCCCCGATGCCTGTGCATTGTGTATGGAGTTTGCTTTTCTCCTTTCTGTGTGACATTCCAAGCTGTCTGTAGTAAAGCACACAGTCAGTATCCTTACTAGTACCACGGTAATATTTGTATAAAGGATATTTGTTCCTTTAGTGGTTTTTGCTTTGTCTTCCTTTTCAGTTTGTTGCTTTGATCATCACATTCCGTCCAGTTTAGCCAGCGCCCTCTTAATTTATTTGGGGAACAATTTTATCAGAATATTCTGCATAGGTTCTCTTCAAAAGAAATTGTCCAGTTCCAGGATCTGACCTCTTTCCTGCTTTCCTACTGTCCTTGAAGGTGTTCAAAATTGTTTCAGAACAGCTCTGGCTTAGCTGCTCCGTCCTTGGTGGACGTCTCAGCTTGGCACAAATTGCCAGGATGAACCTTTTTTTGGAGACAACCACCAGGAACTGTGGCCAGTCTGATTTCATGGGTGCATCTTTTGCAGTGTTGCGTTTTATGCACATTTTGTGGAGGGAGGGAGCTTTTTCTTGCTCCAACCTTTGCTTTGCTGTGTTAAACTGGGATGGGGAACCTGTGGCCCTCCAGATGTTTACTTATGGGACCTCTGGGAGATGGAGTTCAAAACATCTGGATAACAAAAAGAGTTCTTACCCTTTGCAGTGATTCAGAAACATTGGTCCTCCAGCTTTAGGGCTTCAGCTCCCAGAAAGCCTAACTATCTTGGCTAGCAATCAGGAATTCTGGGAGCTGAAGTCCAACATATGTGGAGGACCAAAGTTTGGGAACCGTGGTGTTAAACTCTGCAGCTGTTCCTTTCCACAGCACTTTGCTACCCCTCCACCTGAGCTCCTTATCAGTGATTTTGGGATTCCTTGAAAGCATATTAGTAGTTTTTCAATTGCTACAGAAGATGAGGCTTAACTGGACCCTTTTCTCCCCTAGATCAACTCAGAGCGCACTTTTCACATGTGCCACAGAGTTGTCTGCACTGGGTAAGGCCAGGCTGGGGAGCATGGCCAAGATCCTGCATCACATCAACATAGCATAAATATCTGCCAGCCAAATTGCATTATGCTTCCACTGCACTGTAGTGAATAGTAATAATGTAATGCAACAAATTGACATCAGTAGCAGCATTTGGCTAGACTTATTTAAGGAGGCCACAGACCTGATTCTGTATGACCTAAGCAGAGGAGTGGAGGATAGTGGGGCTTGATGTCTCATCCAGATGGTCACCATGAGTCAAGATTGACCGGAGGGCAGGTAACAACAAGGCCGTATTTGCACACTAAATGTGCAATCATTCTGCATGTAGAGCTCTGCTTCCACTATTATCAACTGATTACAGCCATTGGCATTGTCCCCAAAATTTACTCTGTAAACTTACGTCTGCATATATCATCAGCAGGATCTGGCCCATGTATCCCCTTCCAGGTGATAAAACTGTAGCTTCCAGCATCCCTCACTGTCCGTTATGCTGGCAAAGGATGAGGGGACTTGCAGTCCAATAACGTCTGGAGTGGCACACTTTCCCTACCCTTGGTGTTAGGACTCCGCAGGAGACAGAGGTCAGAACTGAGGGAAATGCTGCTCAGAATGTCCTAGGAGTGTAAATGGTTGTCATTATTTTTGTACCTTTCCTAATGCTACAGATTCTTTCCTCTTGCACAGATTCCTTCCTCTTGCACAAATCACTGCTATTTTGCACAATGTGTGTGTGTGTGTGTGTGTATTATGTATGAATCCAGTTTGTGTTTAAAATTTCTTAGGTCTGTTTTGCACCATCTCCCCTGAACAGGATTATATAACAATTTTGATCATTGGGAGGACAAGCAGAAGCAAGTGTCCATCCTTTGCTCCTCTTAGCCACGAAATTAAGCCACAAAAACCCACTTAGCAAAGGTCTTCTAATCTGGGAGTCCCCCTTGTTAGACTTACCCCAAATTTCATGTTTTCTTTGGTTGGCTTTTTTTAAATGTATGTGTTCGTGTATTTTTAAGACTAGGAGGATACAGGCTGTGAGGGCTAGTCCATGTCTTAGACAAACATGTCTGTGTGTCGGTCCACTCTTCGATGGCTCCTGTCTACTGCAGTTGGCTGTAGTAATGAGATTTCTCCCCATCTCAGAAAAATAAAAATAAACTGGATTTTCAAAATGGTGACTCCTCATCCTTCCATGGTATTTGTGCACCTGGAATCTTTAGGTAGTGAGCAAACTGAAGTGTGTCTTTTTGGACCCGCGCTGTCCAGAGGAGGGTGGCCAAAATGGTGAAAGGTCTGGAAACCATCAGGCCCTATGAGGAGAGACTTAGGGAGCTGGGGATGTTTAGCCTGGAGAAGAGATAGTTAAGAGGTGATAGGATAGCCCTGTTTAAAGTATTTGAAGGGATGTCATATTGGTGATGGAGCAAGCTTCCATTGGTTTTCTAAGGCTCCGTATAAGCTTTATACTTCAGCAATGTTAAATAGACTCTTGGCCAATGTGAACATCCATCCCCATGGAAAGAATTAGTTACCTCCACATTTGTGCCCTTCAAGTATATTGGACTTCACGACCTAGAGATGCCTTGCTGTGGATGGCGGGGACATTCCACCATGGCTGAGGATTCTGCAAGTTGTTTCCTCCCAAAGTGACATTACCAAGCTCTAACTCTCTCTGTCTCTGTGAAATCACAATGCAAAACTCATGGCAACCCGACGGTACAGATAGAAGGGCTAAACCAACCCTGTGGGTTTCCTCTTGCCCTAGATCTGAGCAACAAATACCCAGCAGTCGGTTTGCACAAGCATACCACCCTTGACATCTTCTCAACACACATCCCCTCCCTTCAAACAGCATGACTTCTTGTGTTGGCAGCACTGGGCATTTTTATTGTGGGAAGCAGTTCCTGACCTTCCAGGTCAGTGCTGCGGTTCCAGCTCCAAGAAGGAGAAGGACAGGGTTGCCAGCCCCTCCTCAAATCCCTTCTTCCATGCGGCCACAGTACGCCCAGAATATACCATCCATGGAAATCTTCCTTGCTCAAATTCTGGCACTTCCAGCAAACAAATGCGGACACGTCCAGCTGCAAGTCGGACTCCTTCCTTCTCCCAAAGCGGATACAAGGATGGGACAGCTGTGGTCCCTTTTCTCGCTCCTCTTCGTTCTTCACCTGAACAGGTTTGCATTTTCTTACAGTTAAATTCATTTATTCCCCCCCTATTTTAACCTTTCTATTACCCCGCACTATGAGCCGTTCTCAATTTTGGCCAAGAATTGCTGTGCCCACCAGTCCTCCAGGTCTATAGGCACAAAATCTGGGGGGGGAAGTAGAGAAATAAAATTAGAAAGAACCTGTTTGTGAAGTGTTATGTGCAAGCTAAAAAGACATACAGCAAGGACAGGGAACCGTTGGACCTCCAGATGTTTTGGACTGAAACTCCTACTCTTTTTCGTCATTGGCCATACTGGTTAGGTCCTAAATTCAGTTCTTAGTCCTCAAGTGCAGTTGACCAGTTGGCTCAAGGAAACCTACCTAGGTTTGAACTTACTAAATACCTGTTGATTTTGTCGGTCTATTCTAGTTTGGACTAACAACTGGATTTAAGGCTAGGGATCTAGGACTTGCAGTCTAGCAGCACCTGGAGGGCTCCATGAGTCTCACCCCAGATCAAACACACACACACACACTATACCAAATGCAACACACTTGCAACACACATGTTGCAAATACCAAATGCAACACACTTGCAACACACATGTTGAAAGCTTCACAAAATAATCATTAGTAATACTGGCGGGAAATTGCGCATATTGGAAAAGATGCACAGCAATAATCCACTCTGGCTGAAAACTTAACTCCGGACCTTTCTGTGTAATGCAAGTTTCACTTTTGCATTACAGTTGGCCCTCCACCTTTGTGGCTTTGACTTTTGCAGATTTGATTATTTGCAGTTTGAATTAATATGCTCTCTCTAGGAATCTCTTAAGCCTTCCAGCGCAATTCTGCTGGACATTGACCATAAAGTTGTGCTGGAGAACCTAAAAGGTTTTAGAGAAAACACTTCTCTAGGCATCTGTCGGTCCTCCTGCATGATTCTATGATCAATGTCTGGCAGATGTTGACCATAGAGTTGCACTGGAGGACCTGGATATTTCTAGAGATGTGTTCTCTTAGGTAAAAATGAGGTTTTTCCACAGTCATGGGGGTCCTTCACCCAAACCCCAGCAGATGTGGAGGGACAACTGTACCTATATGCTTCTTGCATGCAATGGGTTGACTCCACACTGTTCCCCCTGAGGTCTGAGCATATGTACTTCCTTACCTTTCATTTCGGGGCTGGGTGTTTTTTCTACATATTGCACTGGGCCAGATCCGCCGCCTCCCTGTCGGCTGTCATCCAGCTGTTGTTCGACTTGTTGCCAGGCTGGTGGAAGAGAGAAAGAGAAGGTCACAGGAGGCAAGATCGGCACCCAAAGGTGACCAACCAAGGGTGCAAGTGGACAAATGCTCCAGGATCCTCAGTGGCCTTAAGTGCCTAACACACACACAAAATAACAGCCTGTACTGTGATACTGTCAAGAGAAAAAATGATTCTGGCCATAGAAGGCCTGTAGATCTCTCTCCTCAACCTCCCCAGACAATGATTAAAATGCTCCTCATTGGATTCAAATAGATTGCAAACTGGTCATCACATGCAATCTGAAGGAATTTGGGCTCTTTGGGGGAAGGAGCGAGAGCTCCATAAATTCCGCAGAAAATGGGTTCACATTCTTTTATCCAGGAGTATCCGCAAGGATGCAGTTTACTGAACCTGTGGCCGTCCGTCTGCTTTGCATGGATTTGCATGGCTGCACATTTTCAGCAGAGGGAGAGGAAACAGACGCAAATTTGAACAGAAAACGATTACGTGTCGATGCGAATGTGCAAAAATCCACAGCAGTTCACATAATACACTTACATGTCGACTAGCCCCCTTCTGCCTCCTTACGCGGCTATGGAGTGAGCAAAGAGACTGGCAGTGCCTCCAAGGATTAAACCTTGGTCATGCCAGTTGGGATCAAGCAGTGAAATGCCCTCACCTGCATCTTCTTTGACCTCAATTTGGTTCTCTAGTTGGGGCGGGTACGTCGGCACAAAGACTGTCGCTGGAACCATAACCCAATCTTGGGCACGCACAAGCCAGGAAAACATCATAGCATCCCCATTTCCAGGGCCAGGAAATTTTACTTTTTTGGAGGGCCACCCTTTTTGTCACTGACAAGAGCTAGGGCTGACTCGCTTCTTGAATAAGCAAAGGGATCTTGTAGCCCCTTTGAGACTAACTGAAAGAAAGAAGCTGGGAGCATGAGCTTTCCTAGACATGAGTCTACAAAAGCTCGTGCTCCCAGCTTCTTTCTTTCAGTTAGTCTCAAAGGGGCTACAAGATCCCTTTGCCTATTCAAGATCCCTTTCCATACTGATTTTCCAGACCAACACAACCATGTCTCTGAATTTTAACACTTCTTGAATGGTATCTGAATCCTTTTATAGTCAACTCCTGTTGACTCTTCTTCTTTGGGGTATGATGTGGGCTCTCTTAAGAGCCAGGGTGGCATAGTGGTTTGAGCATTGGAGTTCAGTTCTGGAGACCAGGGTTCAAATCCCTGCTCAGCCATGGAAACCCACTGGGTGACCTGGAGCAAGTCACACTCTCAACCTCAGAGAGTGGCAATGGCAAAGTTTCTTAGTAAGAAACTTACTAAGAAAACTTCATGGGTCACCATTTAAATGTCTTGAAGACACAACAACAACAACAAGGGCTCTCTTAGGAAGTACATTTGTCTACTTATTTGTGCCAACTTCTTTTCCAGCTGAGGTTGGAAAATCTTTGCCTAAATCCTAAATCTTTGCCAAAGGCAAGCCGGGCATGGCTCTTCCGACATTGTTGGACTGTGCAAATCCCAATAGCCAATGGTGGAGAATGCTGGGCATTGCAATCCAAAAATGCCCAACATTTTGCCACTTCTCGCAAAGGATTCTGTGAGTGAACTTACCTGGGTCAGTTCTCCGATGCATGCAGGGCGAATTATTTGCCACAGTGCAATGCACATGTTCTGCTGACGGTGGCAGAGTTGGATTTGTAAGTGCAGCAACATTTGCACATTGTGCATTTCACAAGGCCACCCAGTCACTGGCATGTGTTGTGCAATGCTGCTCTGCATGTGGGTCGCACATGGCTGGCACGGCACACCCCCACGCATGGATACTTGCGCAACGCTGAGGGCACGTCACATTGCAGGCACGATAGTATGATAAAATTAAAAACGTAGTGAGTGCACATGGCTAAAAGTCAGAAGATCCAAAAGGTTTTTTGCTTGATTTAGGGAAGCTGTAGGAAACACAGAAGCCTCTCTCGGTAACAAAAGCTGGCTACAGTTTGCAATTTCTCCATCAGTTTTGGGGACTGAGTTGGACTGCATCTGCACTGCAGAAATAACGCAGTTTGACAACACTTTAACTGCCGTGGCTCAATGATAACCAAATCCTAGAATTTGCACTTTGTTGTGGCACCAGAGCTCACTGATGAGAGAAAGCTAAATATCTCACCAAATTACAAATCCCAGATTTCCATAGCATTGAGCCCTGGGAGTTAAAGCGGTGTCAAACTGCATTATTTCTACAGCGCAGACGCAGAAGCCATGGTCATGAAAACGAGGAGCTTTAGGCAAAACCAAGCAATAGGGCCCCTCTTACCTTCATAGACAAACCGAACATTTTCTTCATGAGCCACGGTGTAGCTTTCTTCTGTATTTGACATGGGCTGGATGGTAAGCGGTGGTCTTTTGCCATTTATTCTGTTGAATACGAGCTTGGGAGCTGGGCTGCCAAGAAAGAAAGAAAGAAAGAAAGAGGTAGAGGATCTTATTAATCAACCAAGATCAAATTCGTCATTATCATTATGTTCCGTACCTTTGAGTCAAAGCAGATCCTGCTGAGAAACAAAGGGCCTTTGCAGACTGCTAGAAATAGTGCAAATTGAGTCCACTTTCACTGCCCTGGCTCAGTGCTAGGGAATCATGGGAATTGTATTTTTTTCTGAGACATTGAGCCTTCTTTGTCAGAGAGCTCCGGTGCCACAATCAACTACAGTTCCCATGATTCCCTAGCACTGAGTCAGGGCAGTTAAAGTGGACTCAATTTGCACTATTTCTGGCAGTCTGCAAAGACCCTAAGTTGTGTTCTTGCGTACCCATGTATCTTACTTTACAGAGATCAGGCCTCTATTTGAAAGCATCCTATGGTTCAGAGAGGTCAACCTGTGTCCCTTCTAGATGTCCTTTAATTCATAAAGTCTTAGGACGGCAAAGAGATTGCAAGGCCCATCTAGTTCAACCCTCTGCATTGCAGGAATACACTAAAGCACCCTGAAAGGTGCCCCTCCAACCTCCGTTTAAAGATCTCCAAAGATAGAGAGTCCAACGCCTTCCTTGGATTGCAGTTCTCATTAGCCTCCAACCAGAATGGGTCAGGGATGATGGGACCTGCAGACTAACATCATGCGGAGGGCCCAAATTTGCCCAAGCCTGCTCTGTTTGAAGAGTTGCCTTCTTGAGGTCTGGTCAAAGATAAAGGAAGTTCAAAGAAAGTCCAGGGGCCATGAAATTGCCCACAAATAGTTAGCACCAGGCACATACTCACAGCCTCCCACGCTACAGTGGGATGCTCCAACTATCAATCAATCAATCTTTTATTACAACCATTCAGCCAGCATAGCTCCAACTATCTGTTTAAGTGACTGTAAGGCTTTCCAAATTTGCTGTGACACATACAAATAATGCAGAGAAAGTTTGATGCAATCTTTGCATAACTGTTTCGACTTTTTTTTAATTGTTTCGTCGTTGCTGTTTTTTAAATGTTATATTTATGTAATTTTAATGGTTTTGTTCTGTCTTTGAATGGTATCGTTTTTAAAATTTGCTGTTTAACCCCTTGAATCCTTATATTAGGAGAAAGGTGGGAGATACACCATATTATTATTATTATTATTATTATTATTATTATTACAGTTGGCCCTCCATTTTCATGGGGGATCTGTTCCAGACACTACCACCCTGTGAAAATGGAGACTCGACAATATTCAAGCCCCATAGGCTTGAATGGGCGTGGGTGCGCACCCGCAGGTGCATGACCCATTGATTTCAATGGAGGTCGCCCTTTTGTGAATATGCAAAACCACAGACTTCAAGTCCGTGAGAACTGAGGGGGTGACTGTATTATTATTATTATTATTATTATTATTATTATTATTATTACAGTTGGCCCTCTGTTTTCATGGGGGATCTGTTCCGGACACCACCACCCTGCGAAAATGGAGACCCGCCAATATTCAAGCCCCATAGGCTTGAATGGGCCTGGATGTGCACCCACAGGTGCATGACCCATTGATTTCAATGGAGGTCACCCCTTCATGAATATGCAAAACCGTGGACCTCAAGTCTGCGAAAATAGAAGGGTGACTGTATTATTATTATTATTATTATTATTATTATTATTATTATTATTATATCATAATAATACATTTTATTTATAGCCTGCCTTTCCCTGCGGATTACAACAAGTAAGAATAACAATAAAATACAATATACAATTAAAAACCACATTTCTAAATAATCCCCTACCCCAACCCCCCTCCCAATCATAAAAAGGAAGCGAACTAAAAACAGGAACAATATAAAATGAATAGTAATATAAAATACTAATTAAAAGTGGAAGAAATAACAAATTAGCTAAAATTAGAGGTTATTATTATCATGATCATTATTATTATTAGAGGTTATTATTATTACTATTGATTATTACTATTATTACTATTGATTATTACTATTGGTTATTATTATGGTTATTATTATCATTATTATCATTATTATTATTATTATTATTATTATTATTATTACATCAGAGATGTCACGGAAGGCAAGGCTGGCCCAGGCCCAACAGCATCCCATGCCAGGAGTGCACTCTGCAATGTCTTCAAATTTGGGGATATTGCATTTCTTTTTCAAGGCATCTGCAGACAAAACATTTGCCGGCTACTCCTTTGGAGGACTGTGTGCCTGGCTCCTTCATCCCCACCCACTTTAATAATAATAATAATAATAATAATAATAATAATAAACATTGAAGGCGCTCTCTCTTCCCTGCATGCTAAGAGTCGTTGGCTCCTGATCGAGAGCATCCTTGGATTGAGAAATCAAGGCATGTGACTGAGCCACCGAAGTGGAGTGTTATAAAAGCATTGCGCCGTGCCTTCTCACACACTTGGCAAAGCGCAGGGCGACTGTTCTCGCCGTTCTCCTGTGCATGGAGTAAGTAAGTGGCAAGGGAAGGAAACAAGTCATGGTAACTTTACTCCTTTGGACTGCAGCTCCCAGAATTCCCCAACAAGCACAGCTGCTGGTGGAAAGAAGAGAGAGAGAGAGAGAGAGGTGCCTTGCTTTATGCAGTGCAGAGACAAATGCAGTTTGACGCTGCTTGAACTGCCATGGCTCCATGATGTGGGATGTGCAGTTTTACGCCGCCCAGTATTTAGCCATTGTAGCACCTTGGAGACTAAGTGAAAGAAAGAAGTTGGCAGCGTGAGCTTTCGTAAGCTTCAGTCTATTTCCTCAGATGCATCTGGTGACCAAAGTCTATGAAGGCTCACGCTGCCAACTTCTTTATGCATGGAAAGAAAGAAGTTGGCAGCTTGAGCTTTCATAGACTTTGATCTACTTCCTCAGATGCATTTGGTGACGGAAGTCTATGAAGGCTCATGCTGCCAATTTCTTTATGCATGTAGCATCTTTGAGACTAACTGAAAGGAAGAAGTTGGCAGCATGAGCTTTCATAGATTTCAATCTACTTCCTCAGATGCATATATATGCTATATGAAAGAAATACGTTGGCAGCATGTGCTTTCACAGACTTCAGCCTACTTCCTCAGTTGCATTTAAATCATTTAAATACATCTGAGGAACTAGACTGAGGTCTATGAAAGCTCATGCTGCCAACGCCTTTCTTTTACTTAGTCTCAAAGGTGCTACAAGATCTCTCTACATACTGATTCTACAGACTAACATGGCAATATCTTTGAATATATATTCCATATTCTCTCCGAATGCATCTAAGGAAGTAGACTTTCGTCTAGGAAAGCTCATGCTGCCAACGTCTTTCTTTTACTTAGTCTCAAAGATGCTACAAGATCTCTCTCCGGACTGATCCTACAGACTAACACGGCTAGATCTTGAAGCATCCCTTTCAGTTAAAGGGTTTCGGGAAGCTGTATTCCAAAAATGGAAGCTTTCCAAGCCTTGGCCCTAAATGTCCTAAATCTTTGGGAGTTCGGGGAGGCGATGAAGAGATACAATTAAATACAAGGAAATGTAGTGATCTATTTATTAAAGATAAAAGCTGCCTTTGTGCTCAGGGAAGTCCCTGTTTGCTGGACCCACGATGGAAAACTGGCCTGCCTCCTAATCGTGGTTTTTTTGGATCAGGAGTCCTCCATCTCAATCTGTTTCCACAAAATCCCAAGCAACTCCGGTGTCCCTTGCTCTTTTCCCCGCACCCTTCTCCTTCCGTGCCTATTTGCCATGTATTTTAATGGCAAGGGCAAGCCCCGATTTAGTCTCCTCCAAGGTCACTGGAGCAAATGGGTGTTTGTTAGGAAAGCTGCCAAGGCAGGAGTCAAAGTGCAAGGGCTGAAGAGAGAGGCCAGGCGGAAGCAGACCCAGTTTCTCCAAGTTGCATTCAAAGCTTGGACACATTACTCTTTCTAGAAGATGCCAATTCCCAAAAGCTGGGGACTGTTGTTCCAAAAGAGCCATTCTTCCATACTTGCACAGTATGGTCAGCCCTCCATATCCTCCGATTCAATCATCCACGGCTTGAAAATATTGCTCTCTCTATATATATTCTCAAAGCAAGCCTTGATTTTGCTACTTGATATAAGGGACACTATTTTACTCTGTCATTGTATTTAATGGGACTTGAGCAGATGTAGGCAACCTAAGGGTCAGGGGCTGGATGCGGCCCCCCGAGGCCTTTGGACTGGCCCCAAGCCGGTCCTGCCGCCGCCGCCGTCGCCCGCCATGATGATATTGATTATTGCTGTTATTACTTGTTCTTGGGGTTTTCTTGGCAAAATCTCCACAGGGGTTTTGCCATGGCTTTTCTGGGGCTGAGAGAGTGTGCATGCATATTTTTAAAAAATTTTAAAAAATTTTTTAAAATTTTTATTTTTATATTTATTTATTTATTTATTTATTTTTGGTGCTTCGGCCCCCCAATTGTCTGAGGGACAGCAGCCCGGCCCCCAGTTCAAAAAGGTTGCCTACCCCTGATCCACAGCTTGAAAATATTACTATATATATATATATATATTCCAAAAGCAAGCCTTGCTTTTGCTACTTTATATAAGGGCCACATGTCATTGTATTTAATGGGACTTGAGTATCCACGGATTTTGGCATCCATAGGGGATCCTGGGACCAAACCCCAGTGGAATCCAAGGGCCCCACTGCATGTTAAAAACACAGACCTTACACTGGCACGAAAGGTCTCCACATTGCAGAATTGAAGCAGTTTGACACCACTTTAAGTGCCAGGACTCTGTCCTAGGGAACTGAGTTGATTGATGTGTTTTATCCTTGTATTGTTTTAATCTGTTGTATGCCGCCCTGGTTGCCTAGCAGAGGGGCAGGTTAAAATTAAAAAATTATTATTATTATCATCATCATCATCATCATCATCGTCCTACTAGGGAGGAAATCAAAATAGTTAAAGATTTCCCATGCCTTGGATCAATCATTGATCACAATGGCGACTGCAGTCAAGAAAGCAGAAGACTAGGAATGGGAAGGGCAGCAATGAAAGAACTAGACAAGATCCTAAAATGTAAAGATAGACAACCAAACACTAAAGTCCGATCGTCCAAGACGTATTATTCCCCATCACCATGTACGAATGGGAAAGCTGGACAGTGAAGAAAGCGGATCGGAAGAAAATCAACTCATTTGAGATAATGTAGTGTTGGAGAAGAGTGCTGAGGGTCCCATGGGGAGCCAAAGACGACAAACAATTGGGTCCAAAGCAAGCCTAAACTCCCCCTCTGGAAGCCAAGATGACCAAACTGAGACTGTTGTACTTTGGCCACATCATGAGAAGGCATGACTATTAGAAAAGACAAAAAAAGCAGAGGCTGGATGGCCATCTGTCAGGGGTGCTTTGATTGGGAGTTCCTGCATGGCAGGGGGTTGGACTGGATGGCCCTTGGGGTCTCTTCCAATTCTGTGATTCTAATGCTAGGAAGCGCGGAATGCAGTAGAAAGAGAGGAAGACGGCATGCCAGATGGCGAGACTCGATCCAGAAAACAATGGGCCAGAACCTGCAGGAATTGAGCAAAGCGATGGAGGACACAGGATCTTGGAGACGTCTCATCCACAGGGTCGCCATGAGTCGAGGTCGACTCAAAGGCAGTTAACAATAAATATTCAACCTGATTTATCAGAGAGCTTTCATGCCTCACAAAACGCCAAATCCCAGGATTCCGTACAGTAGTGTCAGGGCAGCTAAAGCGGTGTCAAACTGCTTTCATTCTGCAGTGTGGATACACCCTAAAGCTTAATGGTGTGTTCAAAGATACAGCTGTGTTAAAGTCTGTAGGATCAGTATGTAGAGAGATCTTATGTAGCACCTTTGAGATTAAGGACTTTATCACACGGGGGAAATCCAGTGCAGAAATGGGGTTTAAAATGGGGCAAAAGCGGGTAGATTTTCACACACATCGCTGTTAAACGGTGGTTAATCCGAACGGAAAGTAGACAAAAGCTGCTCCTTTTGACTTTTGGGATTTACTTCCAAAAGTAAAAAGAAGCGGCTTTTGACTACTTTCCGTTCGGGTTAACACACTTTAACACCAACGTCGCCTGAAAATCTACCCGCTTTTGCGGGTTTTCCCCCTATTTAAAACCCTGTTTCTGGACGGGATTTTCCCCCGCGGGATCAAGTCCGAACGGAAAGAAAGAAGTCGGCGGCATGAGCTTTTTTCGTAGGCTTCAGTCTACTTCCTCAGATGCATTTAGGGGAGTGGAAACCAAGTCTACGAAAGCTCAACTCCTTTCTTTCCGTGAGTCTCAAAGGTGCTACAAAGATCTCTTTTTTGATGCGCGTTGCTATATATAAATATATGGACTGAACAAATGAAGCCTCTCCTCTGTCCAAATAGCTGGAGTCACATCCGCTTATATAGATGACTGATCTTATGCATGCCTTCTCAAAAGAAAGTCTTCATGGGTTTAATTCAAAATCGGCATATATATATATATATATATATATATATATATATATATAGGAATGCAGCCTTAATCTTATTCCCCACACTTTAAACTGTGCAGCTCTTTCAACATACTTTATGGGTTTACTAAATCTTCTATTACCATAATAACTGCATCCTTTGAACAAATAATCCAGAATAAACATGCAAACTCTTGTTTAATCCCAGACAGAGTTTGGAAATCTTACTCTTTCTTCTTCTTTTTTATTAGGACAATTTCTCAGAATCCCTCAGCCAACATGCCCCCTGGCCATCCTGGCTAGGGGATTCTGGGAGTTGCAGTCTGAAAACAAACATTTCTAAACTCTTATCTGGACTCTGGAGACACCATGGAACCAATTCACGCTACGCAACCATTCAATGGCCATTCCCCTTTAACTGTCATGGCTGCAACTTGCGGAATCATAGGATCTGTAGTTTGGTAAAGTACAAGAGTTCTCCGGCTGGGAAGTCTAAACCTCAACTCCCAGGATTCCATAGGATATAGCCATGGAAATCCCCAAGAGAGGTGGTCAGACTGCCTAGCTCTTCTCTCCTTCTCCATTTTCCCCCCGGCACTATTATTACAGATATTTCTCTCCTCCGTTCAAGGGTCGGACTTTCTGAATACTTCTTCTTATTGTCGCCGTTGCGTGTTTTCGACTTACGGCAACCCTAAGGTGACCCGATCGTGGAGTTTTCTTGGCAAGATTTGTTCGGGGAAAGGGTCCCTTGGCTCTCCTTGGAGGCTGAGAGAGTGCGACTTGCTCAAGGTCACCCAGTGGGTCGGCAGGCTGAGCTCAAGACATTTTGAAAGATAAGATTGGCCCTCCCTAGGGCTGACTTGGGGCTTTTGCAGACTGCTAGAAATAGTGCAAATTGAGTCCACTTTTAGGGTTAGGGTTAATGCTAGGGAATCATGGGAACTGGGTTTTTTTCTGAGACGCTGAGCCTTCTCTGTCAGAGAGCTCTGGGGCCACAATAAACTACAGTTCCCATGATTCCCTAGCACTGAGTCCGGGCAGTTAAAGTGGACTCAATTTGCACTATTTCTAGTTGCTCTCCTTCCGTCCAATAACTGAAAATATTCTTGCGCCACCAAACTTTTGGAAACCCCAAACTTTTCCCTTTCCCCTTCCAGCCTTCCAGCCTTGCCTCCCAGAAACTCCTCCTGCTGCCCATCTGTCAAGGGGATTCCCCTTGAGGGGATTCCCACTTTCCCTTTTGCAGGGGGAAACCCCCCACTCAGAGAGAGAGGCAGCCCCTGTCTCCTTCCAGGCTGGCCAAGGGGTGGCAATGCCCATCATCCACCATCGCCGCCCTGGCACTCGTTCCTTAGGGCAAAGTGGGCAGGAGGGAGGGAATTCCCCACGCCAGATCTGGAGAGAGAGAGAGAGAGAGAGACACGCTTGACGCAGCCACAGGCAAGGGGATCTCCCCCCCTGCTTCCCACGTGGATCCTTGGATCCAGGGCTCCCCACCAATGGGGCACCAGGATCCTTGCCCCACCCCTGGCCCATCCCCAAAAAGGGCAGCCTTAGGCTTCCTCCTCCTCCTCCTCCTCCTCTTTTTGGAGACAAGGACAAGGAAGCAAGGAAGGAAGGAAGGGGGGTCACCTTTCCACAAGGTCATGGCCACTTTGTCAGGCCACTGGGCAGAAAGTGGGCAGAGGATCCAAGGCCAGGGCAAGCCATCCTGGCAAAAAGAGGGATCCTAAAGGGCAAGGGATTGCAAAGGCTGGTGCAAGGGGGGAAACGTTTGCCCTTGCCTTGCCTTGCCTTGCCTTGCGAGCGATCCTCACCTCTCCAGGCCCTTTGGGCCCTTGGCTCCTTTCTTGATCCAGGAATCTGGGGACACCCCCTCCCCTTTCTTTTGCAAAGACCCCAGCCTTTTTGCAAAGGTCCCAGTCTCAGCCTTTTTGCAAAGGTCCCACCAGCCTTTCTGCCTTGCCTTACCTTGCGAGCAATCCTCACCTCTCCAGGCCCTTTGGGCCCTTTGCATCTTCCTCGATCCAGAAATCTTGTGGACACCCCCTTCCCTTTCTTTTGCAAAGGTCCCAGGCTTTTTGCAAAGACCCCAGCCTTTGCTTACTTGCAAAGGTCCCAGTCTCAGCCTTTTTGCCTTGCCTTGCCTTGCCTTGCCTTGCCAGTGATCCTCACCTCTCCAGGCCCTTTGGGCCCTTTGCTCCTTCCTGGATCCAGGAATCTGGGGACACCCCCTTCCCTTTCTTTTGCAAAGACCCCCGCCTTCTTTGCAAAGGCCCCAGTCCCAGCCTTTCTGCCTTGCCTTGCAAGCGATCCGCACCCCTTTGGGCCCTTGGCTCCTTCCTTGATCCAGGGGCCCTGGACCACCACCACTACCCCCCCTTTTTTTTTTTTATATTTTGCAAAGGTCCCAGGCTGCTTGGGGGCCATCCTCTCACCTTGCAAGGGTCCAAGCCGAGGGCAGCTGGGGCTGCCTGGGCTCTGCTTTCTCCAGCTGGGACTGGGGAGACTGGGGAGACTGGTGTTGCTGGGGGCCCCTCCGGCGCCCTTTCAGATCCAAGGCTTTGCTCTCCACTTGCTGCGTGGGGCCTGCGTGGGGCAAAGAGAAAGGATGATGAGGATGATGGCAGGCGATCCAAGGGTTCAGTCCTCCTCCTGGGGCCCAGAGGGGATCTGGGAAGGATGTTGGGGTTGTTTTTTTAGGAGGATCAGGATGACAACATCCAAAATCCACAGAGAGAGAGAAGACCTTCCAGGATACTAATACTCAAAATCCACAGAGAGACATGGGGGGGGGGTGAGAAGAAGGACAATAACATCCCAAATCCAGGGCTCCCAGGATAATAGTAATACCCAAAATCCACAGACAAGAGGGAGTGGGGTGAGGAGAAGGGAAAGGCTCCCCAGGTTGATAACATCCAAAATCCACAGGAAAGCAGGGGGACTAGGAGAAAGGAACACCTCCCAGGACAATAACACCCAGTATCCACAGAAAAGCAGGAAGAAGGGGAAGGCCTCCCAAGATAACAACATCCAATATCCACAGAAAAGCAGGAAGGGCTGAGAAGAAGGGAAAGTGCCCCCCCCTCAGCAAAGGGCCCCTCGGTTTTGCCAAAGGGAAGGGTAAGCAAAGGACAACAACACCCATCATCCACAGAAAAGAGGTGGAAGAGAAGGGAAAATGCCCCCCTCCGCCCCAGCAAAGGATCCGTAGATCTTACCAAAGGGAAGGTAACAGAGTGGTTGGTAGCTGTGTTATGCAACAGACAACAGCACCCATCATCCAGAGGAGAGGTGGGGGAGGCTGAGGAGAAGGGAAAGTCCTCTTCCCCAGCAAAGGACTCCTCGATCTTGCCAAGGGGAAAGGAGATCTATCCAGGAACATCCGTGTTGCCCAAAGGATGACAACAACACCCATCATCCACAGAGGAGAGACGGATGAGGGGGTTGAAGAGAAGGAAAAGCACACACACACACACACACACAACAAAGGATCCTTACAACTTGCGAAAGGGAAAGGGGACATATCCAGGCTTGGGTTAGTCGAGTTAACCAAAGGATAACAACACCCATCATCCACAGAGGAGAGAGAGGTGAAGAACTCCAATCCTCTCAGCAAAGGATCCCTAGCTTTTGCCAAAAGGGAAGGGGGTGGCCGCATTGGTTAGAGAGCAAAGTACAACCCAACCCAAAATCCACAGAAAGGAAGGGAAGGAGGGAGGGAAAGAGGGAGAGAGAGAGAAAAAAGAGGCGATGAAAAGTGTGCTGAGCTGCTTTTTCTTCCCTCCCTTTGGGGGAGGGGAGGGGAACACAAAACCAGCGAGATACACGTGTATGCCACTTCACACGCACCCATCCAGACACGTGTGTTCCCCCCCCCTCCCCCCCCCGGTCGTGGTTGCCCCGGTCCTTACCAGTCCTCCGCTGGGTGACCAGTTTGCTGGGTCCCCGCGTGATGGTGTACATCATGGGCTTCTCCGTGGTGGCCCCCCAAAACGGATGGGGCAAGAGCGGCCAAAGGGCGCCCCCAAGCGGCGGGAAAGGTGAACGCGGCGACCTTCCAAAAAGGAGTCCGACCCTTGGGCTTTGCGGAGATCAAATCCCAGTCTTTTGCGGGGTCTTGGCCATCATCATCCTCATCATCCTCATCCCTGGGGCTGGCTACCAGATCCCCTCCAGTGGCTAGTGACCAGGTCTTGCAAAGCAGATCCGATCCTCTGCAGCCTCTTCTTGCAAGGACCCAGTCGCCCACTTGCCCTCCAAGGAGGCGCCTTTAACTGGGAAGACGCGCCTCCAACCCGCCTCCAACCCGCCTCCTGGAGCAGCCCTTAAAGGAGACGCTCCAGACCACAGCGAAAGGACCATTGCATTGCATTGCATTGCCTTGGGTTGGGTTGTGTTGTTGTGTTGTTGTTGGAGGCCTCCGAGTCCTTTCCGACTTATGGCCACCCTATGATAGGGGGGTTGTTTTTTTCCTTGGCAAGTTGCATCAGAGAGGGTTTGGTTGGTTTTTGGTTTTTTGTTTTTGCCATGGGCATCCTCTTGAGGCTGAGAGAGTGTGACTTGGCCAACGTGACCCCATCGATCATGGGGTTTCCTTGGAAAGTTTCTTCAGAGGGGTTTTTGCCATGGTCATCCTCTCAGGCTGAGAGAGTGTGACTTGCCTAAGGCTACCCTCTCCTGGGCTTTTCTTGGCAAGTTTCTTCAGAGGGGGGTTGTCATAGCCATCCTCTGAGGCTGAGAGTGTGTGACTTGCCTAAGGTCACTCAGTAAGGTTTTTTTTTGGCAAGGTTCTGGGGGAAGGGGTGATATTGTCATCCTCTGAGGCTGAGAGAGTGTGACAGGCCCAAGGTCACACCCAGTGGGTCTCATAGAGTTTCCTTGGCAAGGCACTTCAGAGGGGGGTTGTCATAGTCATCCTCTGAGGCTGAGAGGATGTGACTGGCCCAAGGTCACCCAGTGGCTCCCATGGGGTTTTCTTGGCACGTTTCTTGGGGGGGGGGTTGCCATGGTCATCCTCTGAGGATGAGAGAGTGTGACTGGCCCAAGGTCACCCAGTGGGGTTTTATGCAGGGATTCGAACCCTGGTCTCCAGAGTCATCTATAGTCCAATGCTCAAGCCAGGGTTAAAGGGAGGTGTGTTTTTGTTGTTGTTGTTGTGGGCCATCAAGTTATTTTTGACTTGTTGTGTTCCTTCAAGTCCTTTCTGACTTACGCTGACCCTAAGGCAAACCCATCATGGGGTTTTCTTGGCAAGAGTTCTTCAGAGGGGTTTGCCAAGCCATCCTCTGAGGCTGAGAGCATGTGACTCACCGAAGGTCACCCAGTGGGTTTCCCCAGAGTTTTCTTGGCAAGGGTTTTCAGAGGGGGGGGGTTTGCCATTGCCACCCTCTGTGGCTGAGAGAATGTGACTTGCCCAAGCTCACCCCGTGGGTATCCATGGATGAGCCAGGATTCGAACCCTGATCTCCAGAGGCATAGTCTAACACTCAAACCACTACACCACTCTGGTCATTTTTATTTTGCTTATGGCAACCCTAAGACAAACCTACCATAGGATATCCTTGGCAAGGTTTCTTCAGAGGGGGTTTGCCATGGCCCTCCTCAGAGGCTGAGAGAGTGTGACTTGCCCAAGGTCACCCGGTGGGTTTATATGGCCAAGCTGGGATTTAAGCCCTGGTCTCACCCAGTGGGTTTCATGGCTGAGCAGAGAGATTCGAACCCTGTTCTCCAGAGTCGGAGTCCAACTCGCAAACCACTACCAAAGGTCAGCTTAAACTATTAAGATCAATATACCTTTCATGCAAAAATGAATAAATAAATTTTTATTATTATTATTATTATTTAAAGTTTATTTAAAGTTTGCAAAACCCACTGGGTGACCATGGGCAGGTCACACTCTCTCAGCCTCTGAGGATGGCAATCAGTATACCTTTCATGCAAAAATAAATAAATATATTTTTTTATTATTATTATTATTTAAAGTTTATTGAAAGTTTGCAAAACCCACTGGGTGACCTTGGGCAGGGCACACTCTCTCAGCCTCTGAGGATGGCAATCAATATACCTTTCATGCAAAAATAAATAAATAGATTTTTTTATTATTATTAGTGAAAGTTTATTGAAAGTTTGCAAAACCCACTGGGTGACCTTGGGCAGGTCACACTCTCTCAGCCTCCGAGGATGGCAATGGCACCAGAGGATGGCAATTCTCCTTCTGAAGAACTTAAAGAATTTATAAAGTCAACTAAAAACTAAAAGTAGAGTAGAATTTAAAGGAAACCATTCGCTCTTTTTCCCTGCCAATCTTTTTAGTAGCCAGCTTTGCGAAATACTCTTTTTCACCCAGGAACAGAGAATAGCCAAGATATTTAACCCAGAAATCCAGAAGTTGTCAAACAATCAACTCTTTGTTGCAAATGAGCCTGAAATCTTTTCCTAACTTTTAACAAATTTATTATTAGTTTGCCATCAAGTATCCATTTCGGCTCTAGCTGCAACAACATTCCTCTTCGGCAAGAATCTGTAATAATCTGTAATAATCTATAACATTAAATATCACATTTAAAACATTAAAAAACTAGCCAGGTTAGTCTGGAATGCCACTAAACAAAGGGATCTTGTAGCACCTTTGAGAGACTGAGATCCCAAACACACTGCAGAAATAATCCAGTTTGAGACTGCTTTAACTGCTCTGGCTCAATGCAAGGGAATTCTGGGCAATGTAGTTTTGTAAGACATTTAGCCTTCTTAGTTCTGGGGCCACAACAACCTACAATTCCCAGGATTCCCTAGCACCAAGCCAGAGCAGTTAAGCTCTCCGAGGAAGGAGATTTAAGCTGCAACCGTATTGCAAAAATAATCCAGTTTGATACCACTTTTAACTGCTAGGGAATCCTGGGACTTGTAGCTTTGGAGACATTTAGCCTTCTCTGTCAGAGTGCTCTGCACATCCCAGGATTCCATAGCATGGCACCATGGCAGTTAGAGTGGTATCAAACTGGATTATTTCTGCAGTGTAAATGCCGCCCAGGTCCGTGAAAGTTCTTATCCGTGAGACAAACCTTCAAGTCATTTCTGATTTACGGCAACCCTAAGGCAAACCTTTAAGTCATTTTTTTATTTAATGGCGACCCTAAGACCCTAGTATTGGGGTGGCATCCATCTTTAAAAAATTGTGGGGTTTTTTTAGACTTGTAAAAATGGAAAAACAAATCCAAACCCAAACATATTAGATAGCCATCTACAGTGGGCCTTTGGTGTCTGCTGGGTTTGGTTGTAGGACCCCCCATGAATACCAAAATCCATGGATACTCAACTCCCATTGAACACAATGGAATAGTAAAATGGTACATAAAATGGCAAAATCAAGATTTGCTTTTGGGAATCTGTATACTGTATTTTAAAAACATTTTCAAGCCGTGGATGCTTGAATCTGTGGATAAAGAATTTGTGGATGTGGGGGTCTGACTGTAGTTCCAGGGGCCCATTGAGTTGGTGAAAATAATCCAGGATGAATCTGGGTTGAGTACTTTATTTGTCACATGCATCCGGAATGGATCTGAATCTGGGAGTTCCTGCATGGCAGAATGGGGTTGGACTGGATGGCCCTTGGGGTCTCTCGTCCAGATATAAACTGTATATCACTCTTCCAGATATAAACCGTAAATCTTTTTCCAGAATGGCCATGACAAGGGAATGTCCAGCGCAGATGAGAGAGTGAGAAGAAGATGAGGGCCTGACATGTCACAAACTCCAAAGGCTTCTTGTATTTCATCTGACCCTTGAGCCGCCGGCCGCCTCTGCTCCAGTTATGAGAAATGCTTTCCTCTCGGCTGGTTTTCCGCCCAAAGTGTCACCCACCGATGGAGTGGGTTCTCCGCCATCCGAGTGATTTGGTGCGTGTGTCTTCAAGTCGCCTGCAAATGTATGGCGATCCCTTGAATTAGGCTCGAATCGAATTGAATGAGTCGGAAGTGGCCTTCCATATCCACAGGTTTTTTAATCAAAATCCAAGCACCCATGGCTTGAAAATATTCAAAAAGTACATCAATTCCAAAAACCAAACCTTGATTTTGCCATTTTATATAAAGGACATTGCTTTACTGTCCATTGTGTTTAATGGGACTTGAGCATCCACAGATTTTGGTATCCATGGGGGGGTCCTGGAACCTCACTCCAGCGGATATCAAGGGCCTGCTGTGTTCCCGCATGACAGGGGTTGGATTGGATGACCTTTGGGGTCTCTTCCAACTCTAGGATTCTGTGATTCTATAATTCTTAAGTAAGGAATGCTCAGGTTGCCTTCCTCTAAAGCGGTGGTTCTGAAACTTTGGTCCTCCAGTTGTTTTGGATCTCCCAGAATTCCTGACTGTTGACCAAACTGGTTGGGGCTTCTGGGCATTGAAGTCCAAAACACCTGGAGGACCAGAGATTGGGAATCACTAAAGTGTAGTATGGAACACCTGGTATTCCTATAAATTCTGTTGTTCTGTGCCTTCAAGTGGTATCTGACTTATGAGACATTAGGCAAATGTATCCTTGTTTTTCCTGGCAAGATTTGTTCAGAGGAGGATTGCCATTGCCTCCCTCTGAAGCTGAGAGCATGTGACTTACCCAAGTCACTCAGTGGGTTTCACAGCCAACGAGCAAATCAAACCTTGGTCTCCAGAGTCCTAGTCCAACATTCAAGCCACTATGTAACAGTGGCCTTTGTTGTTGTTAACTGCCCTCGAGTCGATCTCGACCCATGGCAGCCCTATGGATGGGAGATCTCCAAGAAGACCCTCTGTCCCCCCTGCTCTGCTTAAATCCTGCAATCCCTTAATAAATCCCCATAGGGACCTCCTTAATAATAGAGTCCCTCCATCTGGCCTGTGGCCTTCCTCTCTTCCTCCTTCTCTCCACTTTTCCCAGCATTATTGTTTTTTCCAAAGTCCTTCTTCTCTTGATGTGTCCGGAGTATGACAGCCTCAGTTTTGTCATCTTGGCTTCTAGGGATATCTCTGGCTTGATCTGCTCTAGGACCCTTTTGTTGATCCTTTTGGCTGTCCATGGGATCCTCAGCACTCTTCTCCAGCCCCACATTCTCTCAAAGGCATTGATTTTCCTCCTATCTTCTTTCTTGATTGTCCAGATCTCACATCCATCCATGGGAATAGGGAATACAATGGCTTGTATGATTCTAACTTTTGTGCTGAGTTGTATGTCTTTGCATTTTAGGATCTTTTCTAGTTCTTTCATAGCCACCCTCCCCATTTTTAGTCTTCTTCTGATTTCCCCATTTCTATCAGTGTTTGATCCCAGGTATGGGAACTCTTTTACTATTTCGATTTCTTCATTGTCTAGGTTGAACTTGTGAAGCTCCTCCTCGGTGGTCATTATTTTTGTTTTCTTGATGTTCAGCATGAAGCCTGCCTTTGCACTTTCCTCCTTGATCTTCCTTAGTAGATGTTCCAGGTCTGGGAGGTTTTCTACTAGTATTACGGTGTCATCTGCATATCTTAGATGGTTGCTATTCCTTCCTCCTCTTTTTATTCTTCCTTCTTCTGTGTCCAAGTCTGCTTTCCTTATAATGTGTTCTGCCTACAAGTTGAACAGAGAGATCTGGGAGGTTTTCTGCTAGTATTATGGTGTCATCTGCATATCTCTGATAGTTGCTATTCCTTCCTCCTCTTTTCACTCCTCCTCCTTCTGCGTCCAAGCCTGCTTTTCTTACAAATATGTTCTGCATCGAGTGGCCTATGCGACAATAAATCTGTTGCGGGTCATTGTCCTGCACCCGCTTTTCTCTCGGCTCAAATTCTTTTTGAGATCTTTGAGATCAGGCCAATGGCTCTTTCAGAGCAAAAGGCTTTGCTGGTTGCTGCCTGGCTCTCCTCCAAAGTGAGCCAAGTTCGGAGGTGACCTTGGGAATGCCTCTTCTTCTTTCCAGCATGGCTGCCTTGGCCTTTTGGAGGGGAAAGGTGGCTTTCCTTTTCCTCTGGTGACTACCCCCAACCAAATCCTGGACCTAAGAACCCCAGGGCCAAAGTACACACGAACGACAGCAACCGGCGCCATTGCACGGTTTCTTTTTTTAAAATGCACATTGCACCATTTGAAGGCCGAGGCGGGTGCTGAAAATTAACCAGGGATTGGAAGAGAATTGGACCCTTCCTTCCGCTGTTCCCGCAATCCGCAGAAAGGATCCATCTTGGGAAGTTGGTCTTTGCGTTAGGAGAAGAGAAAGAAAAGAAAAACTCATGGGAGGTTTGACTCTTCCAGAGCAAAGCAAATGATGTCAGAAGTCCAACAACTGCAAGGGGAGGAAAAGTTCAATTTCAGTTTCCAATTTCCAAGCTTGCTGGAATCCAGATCATTTTTATCAACCCCCAGATGCCCCCACCGCCACCGTTCATTTGGAAAGCCACCTCATATGCAAGGAAAAAAGACAGAAAATCCAGTGCAAACCCTTCGGTATTTCACAGATGAAAATCAGGCATCGTTTTTTAAAAAATATCCCATTTCTCATAGGAAAAGGGATCTCTCTCCCTCTTCCTCCAGCAACCATTTTTAAAGGCGCTTTGTGGTTGTTGTTGTGTGCCTTCAAGTTGTTTCTGACTTAGAAGTTTTCAAAAGGGGTTTGCCTTTGCCTTTTCCCTGAGGCTGAGAGAGTGTGACATGCTTAAGATCACCCTGTGGGTTTCCACGGCCCAGCCAGGATTCGAACCCTGGTCTCCAGAGTCATCGGTCCGAAACACACTGCAGAAATAATCCAGTTTGAGACCGCTTTAACTGCCCTGGCATAGTGCTAGGGAATCCTGGGAATCTATCACAGGGTTTGCTTAACAGGATTTGCTCCGAGGAGGTTTGCTGTTGCCTTTTCCCTGAGGCTGAGAGAGTGTGACATGCCCAAGACCACCCAGTGGGTTTCCATGGTCCAGCCAGGATTTGAACCCTGGTCTCCAGAGTCATAGATCTGAAACACACTGCAGAAATAATCCAGTTTGAGACCGCTTTAACTGCCCTGGCTGAGTGCTAGGGAATCCTGGGAACCTATCACAAGGTTTTCCTGGCACGATTTGCTCCGAGGAGGTTTGCCATTGCCTTCCCCTGAGGCTGAGAGAGTGTGACATGCCCAAGGTCACCCAGTGGGTTTCCATGGCCAAGCGGGGATTCGAACCCTGGTCTCCAGAGTTGTAGTCCAACACTCAAACCACCAAGCTGGTTCTCATTCCATTCCATGCATGGGAGTTATTTTCCAACCATCGAAGCCTTTTTATCAGGAAAAATAAGGTCATCAGAAATCTAGTTTTAATGGCTTGCTCCCATTAATCCTCTCACTGACCACACTTTCTTTTTTGTCCAAGCCAGACTGTGGGATCTTATCTTTCCGCAAAAATAACAGACCAGAGAAGATTTCTTTAGAGGCATCCCAACTTTAAAAATCTGCGAATGTAGAGCCAGCATGGCGTAAAGGTTTGAGCGCTGCGCTGTGACTCTGGAGGCCGGGGTTCGAATCCCGGCTCGGCCGTGGAAACCCACTGGAGCGTCCTTGGGCAAGTCACACTCTCTCAGCCTCAGGGGAAGACAATCGCACGCCTCCTCTGAACTAATCTGGCCAAGAAAAACCCTGCAATGGATTTGCCTTAGGGTCGCCATAAGTCGGAAATGACTTGAAGGCACACAACAACAACAACGTGAAACCTGGGCCCCATATATATATATATATATATATATATAATTTTACACTTGTGCTTGGGAAAATTCCATATTCCATGTCTTCTTACTTGTTGAGCTTGTTTACCTTGTGGAACGGCCGCAGGGGTTGGATTTCCCAATGTCTGGGCCATAGGTGACCAGAGTTTGCTCAAAGATTATCCGAAGGAATGAGGAAGCTTTGGCAAGACCTGAGCAGATTGTCTCCTTATTTGCTTCCCTTATCTGCATGAATGCAAAATTATTCCAAGATACCCTACATCTTCTTTCTGGAGGAGATTTCGTTTATTCCAGAACTGGGATGGGCAGGAGGAGGTAGATTTGCAGAAAACCAGCAGGGATCTCTAGTTGCATC